>OVBA01003122.1:0-29865 GCA_900406435.1 Lepidium aucheri | reverse complement strand
CACAACTTGTTTTTTTATTAAGATTTTTAGATTGCGGATATATATATATATATATATATATATATATAGATTAATATTTAGTAATAGAGAAATATCGACAATTACAATCTATTATAATTTTTTGCTAAGATTGTAAAAATATTTGCAATTATTTTTTCAAATTCGATTTATAATTATATCTTTTTAACAATATTGATAATTATCTTATATTAGAATTAATTTTTGTTTTAATAATTAGTAAGAGATAAATATTTGTTGGAACCGGTCTTAGCACAACGGGTACTAAAATGGTGGTTCCTAATTAAAAGAAGGGAGGAGAATGGGCAATGACACTTATAAATTAGATTGGGAGCAAGAGCTAGTTAGCTAATAACAAGAAGAGATGATTGTCGAATTGATGTTCTTATTAGACTTAGTATGTCAAAAAGTCTATCCCTTTTTCAAAGGATTATACCTCTATTTATAGTTTATAGAGGCGGTTACATGTGTAGAAAATAAAGGAAGATTTACAAATCTTGTTGATAAGACTGAATCTGTTAAGATTCGTGTTAGATTTATGGAAGTTTTCCATGTCGAAAGAGGAAAAATTCCATTTATCATTTGCTGATGTGTCATCCGACTTCTCTTCAGGTTTGTGGAACCTTCCGAGACGAGACATTTTGCTCACTCAAATATTTTATCCGAGTTGAAGACTTAGTACTTGCAACCGGGTTGTTGTTTTATATTCGACCCGTTGTCTTCACTAGATTAAAGTAGGATCTCGGATCCACCTCGAACAATTGTCCCCCCTCCCCTCTAGACTCGGAAAATTCTAGTTCCGAATTTCCGAGTCAGAAAGGTTGTTTATCTTCCACAATCTTCAGTCCACGTGTCAGTTTTCCTGTGAGCTAGTTGAACAGTCGCCTCAGTTTTATGCGAATCATCATTATTACTGCGTGGCATCACTTTGATTACAACCCGCTCAGTTATAGTTACCGATTCACATCGTTTTCAATTTTAGTAATTCTCTATAAATACCGTGCTTCTTTTTCTTTCATAGTTCACTTTTCATCTGAGAAATCTTACTTTAACGACTTCCAAATTCTTCTATCTTCAAACTTTCTTCAAATTTTTCACTTCTTTTCTTCATTCTTCTTTGAAAATGGGCCTTGATGATTTCAAACTTCCTAACATTGAAGCTGGTATCAATTCTGCACTCGAGGGTTTCAATGTTCGACCCTCTAGACGTCCTTCTAGGGTTTCTGAACCCTTAGCTGCTCCATCTCGGGACATAGTTGAAGTTTGTTTAGGGTCTGGTCGTGGAGATTTGTGGCCTGCAAAGAGGGCGAAGGATGATGTGCCGCTAAGGATTGATTCTGCGGCACTCTCCAAGAGGAGACGGTAGGAGTGATTCTGCGGGTACTTCTCATGGAAAGGGTAGGGTTACCCCCGACTTCCAATTTACCCACAACCATACTAGTCCTTGTCCAATTTTAGACTTTTGGTTTGAGTGTGCTGGCTTAATGAGCCAGATTAGGACTTCGCTGGAGCGTCTCCCCTCCTCGGATCAGATGAAGAATCAGAAGGAGTATGAAGAGGCTTTGTACTTACTGTTCCGGGTTTGTGTTGATTTCTTGATCATTACTTTGTGTACACTGTCTTGCTTCCGACTTCCGAATTGTTACTTTCTTGAATTCTTTATAATTTATCGCTTGCCTGAATAGCATCATGTTAGATAAGAGAGGTCTGTTTCCAACCCATAAAGTGGTTCTCGGATGGGCATGTCTAGCCGAGTTACTGGAAGCTATTTTGAAGCAGCTGAGCTTCGGTCTAAGCTCTCCGAGGCGGAGAAGGAACTCATTTGCATTAAGGACGATTTGAAGCTTGAGCGTGAGAACATCCTCAAGTTGGTTGTACGCAATGAGACTGTGATCGGGGCGCCGCTTTCAAGTCAGCTGAGAAAGAAAGCGAGGAGGTTCTGAAGCTACGTGCCAATTTGGACATTATGATGGGGGACTTTGATTCTCGATTCCGTCAGGCATTGACTGTTGAGAATTTGAAGATCTTCAAGGTTCTTCGTGAACGATTGTCTTATCGTTTTGGCCGAATTGCTGCTCGGTTCAATGATCTGGACAGGAACCTTGAGGCCTCTTTGTTGTATGCCCAATTTATTGGTTTGGAAAATATTCTCCAATTGTTTTCCAACCATGGAGTTAACATCCCTCCTACGGTTGCTGACTTGATGACTACCAAGGTGTACGAGTTCAAGGAACTTGTTGATAAAGAGAGATTGACTCCACTACTTCCAGGGGACTTGGTCGTTCCTATTTCGAATTTTGAGAGGCCTCCAATGGTGGTGAAAGTGGACTCCCAGAAGCACCGTAATTTTTCTGGGCTTTGTCGTAGTCTTATTTGTAATCCCTGCTTGGCTTTCTTTAGGAGTTGCACACACTTTTTGTACTCGGTGCTTTTTGTAAATATTTTTTTCCTGTGTAAATGAAATGAAACATGATATTTGATTATGAATGCAAAAATAAAAATTTGTTTAACTGATTGACTCGTCATTTTACGAATTCTGGTTCCGGAGATCTTTTTCTTGTTTCTTTGCGTGTTTTAGACGAGTTTCTTCCCTCGTTTAGAGAGTTTGATCTTGTTTTAGCTTAGGAAGAGAACTTTCTGTTATACAAATTTAGAGCTGAGATTTTAGGACTCAGTTTGAGATTTTAAGAAGTTCAGACTCGGAAACCATACTCGTAAAACTTGGTCTAAAGAATTTTCAATTATCTGTTCAGAAATCATGTTCTTACTTTCTTTGAGACTGTCATCTCATAATTCTGTACAAAGCTTGCTTTGTCGTTAAGTGAGATTTTAATCTCGGCAAATCTGTACAAAGCTTTTGCTTTGACATTTAAGTGAGATTTTAATCTCGGCAAATCTGTACAAAGCTATGCTTTGTCTTTTGATGAGAACTGATCTCATTAACCTTTACATAAATACATTCTGTCGTTTGGTGATAAGTTAATGTCATTAAGTCTGCACAAAGCTATGCTTTGTCTTTTTGATGAGAACTGATCTCATAAATCTGTACAGAACTATGTTCCGTCGTTTGGTAAGATTTTAATCTTGAAGGATTTACACAAAGCTTAGGTCTTGTCTTTTCTGCGAGAATTAGATTCCTGTCAGTGTTACGAGAGGTTAGCATCATAACAGTCAAGTATTGCATAAGTTTCCCAAGGTTGAGTTCGGAGAGCTTAGAACTAAATTTTAAAGGTAAGGACTAGGCCATAGTCAGAGATTTTCAGATTTAGACTCGATGATTTTAAGTTTTGCGAGATTAAGCTGCGTGATTTGAGAACTCGGAATTTGAGATAAGACTCAGCTTAAAGATAGATTGCGTTTGAGGTTGTCGAGGTTTAAACTTGGTGAAGTTTCTGTGATTCAAATAAGTTTTTTGAGGTTGGGCTCGGTGAGATTTTAAGACTCGGCTTAAAGATAGATTGTGTTTTTTTGAGAGAATTTATCTCAGCTTGCGACTTTGGAAGATATAGGGTGCAACCTAATCTTTTTTTTAAGATGCTGACTTGGGATAAATAATTTTTTTATAGAGTTCTAGCTGAATCTGAAGGCTACCTACGTACCCCGAAGGAATCAAGCCAAGACGTAGTTCTCATTACATAATTAAATAATTAAATATAAATGCGTTAACTGACGCATCTAATTCGCCAAGACGGTGAGCTTTTAGTAGTAGTATCACTTTAAGTTGATGGAGTTCCAATTTTGAGGAATTGGTGTTCCTTCCATGCTAGCGATTTTGTAGACTCCTGGTTTTACGACTTTAAAGATAATGTAGGCCCTTCCCAATTTGTGTTGAGTTTCCCGGAATTGAGTTCAGCCGGGTTCTCGAACACTTTTCAAAGTACAAGATCTCCGAGTGAAAAGTGTCGTCCTGTACTTTTCTATTGTAGTACTTTGCAGTTTGTTGTTGATAGTTTTGTACTCGAAGAAGTGCCTCGTCACGTTCTTCTTCTAAGTTGTCTATACTATTTTTCATAGCATCATTTTTAGTGTATTCACTCTTGGAAAGACGTTCACGGAGTAAAGCTGGCATGGCTATCTCGGCTAGAGCTATTGCCTCTATTCCATGAGAAAGAGATAACGGAGCTCGTCCGGTTGATCACTGAGGTGTGGTCCGATGTGACCATAATACGCCCTCTAACTCAGAAGCTCAACTTCTTTTCTTTTCAGAGAGTCACTTTTTTAGACCATCGAGGATCTGTTTGTTTGTGGTCTTAGCCTGGCTGTTTCCCTGCGGGTTTCATGGTGTTGATTTGCTTACTCGGATATTGCATCTGGCGCAAAAGTTGGTGAATTTCACCGAGATGAATTGAGATCCATTATGAGATCGTATGGAAGACCATGTCGGCAGATGATATTCTTCCATACGAATTTGATTACATCTTTATCTTCGATCTGAGAATAAGCTTCTGCTTCAACTCACTTTGAGAAGTAGTTACTCATAACGAGCACAAACCTCTTTTGACGTGATGACGGTAATGATCCGACTATATCCATTGCCCATTTTATGAATGGCTAATGCATGATTGCCAATGTTAACTCCTCGATTGGAGCGTGAATGATGTGCCCATGTCTTTGACACTTGTCACACTTAGCGGTGTATTCAGAGCAATCCTTTGCCATAGTCGGCCAATAGTAGTTGAGTGTTCTGATCTTTTAAACGAGTGTTCTTCCACTGTTGTGGTTTCCTCCCACTCCATCATGTGTCTTTTTGATGATCTCGTCGACTTTGTTTCCATGAACGCAAGTGAGTAGTACTCCGTTTGTACTCCTTTGGTAAATTTTTTCACCGAGTTGGACGTAGAAAGCATATTTGGCTTTCAATCGGCGTGCTTCCCATGTGTCTTCTGGCGTTTCACCATCTAGGATGTAAGCGAGGATTTCGTCTTGCCAATCCACCTTGTGTTTGTCGTTTTTTTTGGCGTCCGCCATCTTGGAGTCTGATTCTTCTTGAATTTTGTCTATTACCAAGATGAGTTCTAGATCTCCCTTTGGTAGGCTTATACTTGGGCGATCTATGCTTTCCACTGGGATGATTCATCTTTGAATGGGATCCATAGTGGATGCAAGAGCAGCTAGGGCGTCGGCAGATGTGTTCTCAGATCTTGAGATTTTTTTGATCTTAAACCTCAATTCCTTGGTCAGCTCCTTTACCACGTGAAGGTAAGCTTCCATTTGATCATTCTTCGTCTTGTAACCTCCATTTACTTGGTTAACGACGAGTTAGGAGTCGTAATAGCAATTGATATTGGTAGCTTTGACTTCCTTAGCCAGTTTAATTCCCGCAATTAGAGCTTTGTACTCCACCTCGTTATTTGAAGTTGGGAATGCAAGTCGAAATAACTGTTCTAGGACTTCTCCCATACGGCTCTCTAGTTGGATGCCTACTCCTGAACCGTGTTGTAATGAAGATCCATCCGCATATATCTTCCACGTTTGAAACTTTTCTGATTCTCGAGGTTCTAGATCCAGGGATAGCTCGATTATGAAATTGGCTAAGACTTGCGACTTCGCACTTGTATGTCCTTTGAACTCGATGTTGTACTCGCTTAATTTGATTCCCCACTTTGTCAATCGACATGACAAATTTAGACTATGCAGTATTGTCCGCAGTGGATGATTTGTTAAAAATATAATGATATGAGACTGAAAGTAAGGTCGCAACTTCCTTGGTGAAATCACAATTGATAGTGTGAGTTTCTCTGTAGTCGAATATCATGACTTGGCTCCATCCAATGAATTGCTGATATAGAAGATCGAATATTGAGTTCCTCTATCATCTCAAACTAGTACACCACTAACTGCCGAGGTAGAAACTGTAATGTATAAATACAATGGTTCTCTGTTTCTGGCTAGACGAGTATCGGCGGTGTTGAAAGGTACTCTTTCAACTCGGAGAAAGTCTTTTCGCAGCTTTCATCCCACTTGAACTCTTTGTTTCCACGCAACAAGTTGTGGAATGGAAGATACTTGTTGGTTGAGCACGATATGAACCGGTTCAGGATGGCTGTTTGGCCTGTTAGCCTTTGCACTTCTCGCTTATTCTTCAGAGAGGCAGTTCCTGGATTGCTGTGACTTGCTTCGGATTAGCTTCAATTCCTCTTTGAGTGACTATGTATCCAAGGAATTCTCCCAATGTAACTCCAAAAGTGCATTTTGCTGGGTTGAGCTTCATCTAGTATTCATTCAGAGTTTTGAAGCAATGATCTAAATGATCGACATGATCTTCTCCTTTTAACAACTTGAATAACATGTCGTCAATATATATTTCTATTGTTTGCCTGAGTTGATCGCCAAACATTTTGTTCACGAGGCGCTAGTAGGTAGCTCCAGCGTTCTTCAGTCCAAATGGCATTACTTTGTAACAGTAGTGCTCCATTCCATGATGAACGAAGTATTCTCCATGTCATCGGGGTGCATCTGAATCTGGTTATATCCCGAAAAAGCATCCATGAAGGAAAGAAGTTCTTTTCCAGCTGTTGCTTCGACAATGGGTAGCTTTCTTTTGGACAAGCTTTTTTGAGATTAGTAAAGCCTATGCAGACTCGCCATTTTCTATTCTTCTTTGGAATGACTACCAGATTGGCTAGCCATTCACAATATTGAACTTTGGTGATTTATCCGATTTTAATCAGTCTTTGATTTCTTTGATTACAGCCTTAGTTCTCTTTGGATCGATTTTTCTTCTCTTCAGTTCAATTGGCTTATATGTCGGATCGACATTTTGCCTATGACTTCTGATTGCCGGGTTGATTCCAGGCATATAACTTGGTGTCCATACAAATGTTGTCACATTCTCTTCAAGGAGATGTATCAGTTTCTCCTTGATTTGCTTGCTCAGGTAGATGTTGATGCTTACACATTTTGTCGGGTTGGTCAAATCGATGTTGACGAGTTTAACAGTTGATTGGTCTAGCTTCTTGGGAGCAGGTGGTTTGGTTAGTACCCTACTTCCTACTGATGCAGTGATCATGCATGATTTCTTCCTTAACTTAAACTCGGCGATGAAGCAAGTTCTTGCCATCTTCTGATCTCCCTTGAGTGTATAGACTCCTTCATTTGTCGAGATTTTAACACATTGATGATAGCTTGAGGGCACAACTTTCATTGTGTGTATCCAAGGTGTTCCTATGATCATGTTGTAGATCGGCGGTTTATCTACAACGAGTAGCTTGATCCATCTCGTAATTCTAGCAACTTGGACTGCTAGCTTCACCGTTCCGATCGCATTGATTGTACTTCCATCAAATGCGGTCAAGGTCCTATCCACGGGCTTGAACTGAATATCCGGTAGTGCCATCTTATCCAATGTCTCTTTGAATATAACATCTACTGAACTCCCAGTATTAATGAGAATTCGTGAAACATTACAGTTGGCAACTCGGAGTTTGACGACTACGGGGTCATATGCGGGTAGTTGACTCCTTTGACGTCTTTAGCGGTGAAAGTGATCACCAAATCTACGACGTGCATGTATTTTTTGATGAACTTCTGGTTGATTGAGGCGATAACCTTTTGTTTGTATTTCTTGATTGAACGATTAGTGTCATCACAAAATTGTAATCCGCCCATGAATACACCAACAATAACTCGTGGATCACCAGATCCGCCATTGTCTCCTACTAGCTTTTGCTGCTTAGTTACTTCTGAGGTGTCGACCATATTTGCTGACTTGAAAGCAGCCTCTTTTTGCTCAGCTTATTTCCACTTCTGCGCTTTGTACCTCTAGGTTTCTTCTTCTGTAACCTCCAACTCGCATTTACTAAACTTCTCAGCAAGGAATTCTTGCAGCTGTTTGCACTTTGTGGTCGAATAACCCGCTTTCTTGCGGAACCTGCAGTACTTGTTCCTGTTATAGGTGTTGTTGAATGACTTGTCATGGGGACTGCTATTCTCCGCAACTTGGAAAGCAGTTGCTAAATTTGCTTTCCCTCTATTGTGCTGTCTTGGCTCGTAGTGTCCTTCTCTCGGCTCTTTAGTTGCCGAGTTTTGCTGTGTATCTTGATTCTGCAAGAGGATTTATTTTTCCTTTACATACTCTACATGCCTCGCCGCTCTGCAAAGGGTGTCTAAGATTGTATTGGGCCTGTTGACAAAAATGTCCTGTTTAAGTGCCTTGTCGGCCACCATTCCAGTTCGGAGGGCTTCAATAGCCATTTCGTCACTGACTTTGACCTTTCTCAGAATCTTCTTGAAGCATCCAAAATACAACTTCAAAGGCTCATCAAAGCCTTGCCTTAAAGATCTCAACTCAGCAGTAAAGGTATCTTGTTTGACGAATAAGGCATACTGCTTCATAAACAACTCGGTGAGTTGGGTGAAGCTTTCAATTGACCCGGCTGGTAGCTTGATGAACCATACCAAGGCATCTCCGGTCAAATTTTCTGCAAAGTGATGACAGTAAGTTGTGTCCTCGTTTTCCATGGTGTAGTTGGTACTGTTCATCATTGCATTGAAGGCGCTCATAAATTCTACTGGGTCCGAATTCTGATCACAAGAAATGGGCATCGGAGCTGCAATCCTCCATTCACCAAGACTCTCCATAGTCATGGTGCGAATGGCGAGTTCTGTGCCTAAGCTAGGATCCTCTCTATCTCGGGTGTCGAGCTGGTAGCTTCATGGAATTTTGACTTTATGTCGTCCATCATCTTCAATATGGTCGCGGCGTCTAACATCACTTGACCATGCTGTCCAGACGTACTCGGTATAGTAGAGTAATCTCGCACCAAATTGTTTGCCGGCTGAGGAGTCGGTAAGTCTCTAAATAGTGTTCTTTGAACACTAGCCAACACTTCCGTGCATGGCCTATTGACTTGTGTAGTCGGGAGACTACTCTCATTCAATCGAGACTCAAGACTATCAAATCTTTTGGCACTTCTTCAATCAGAAGGTTCATGTTGTGCGATCATGTTTTGCACTAACGTCCCGAGTTTCGGTGATCCTGGTGGTGGTGGTGGAAGATCAGTATCTTCCCGAGTTTCTTGTTGGTTCTCTTCCTGTGTTCGAGTCGAATTCAGGGTTGACCCATTCATTAAATTGACGTGCTCCTGAGGGAGAGGTTCCCTCCTTTCTGGTGAGGTGAGGGTGATTTCGCCTTCAACTATCTTCCTTCTTTCAGAGCTCTCTCTTGCTTTTGTGAAGATGTCCTTCGACATCTTCCCCACAGACGGCGCCAACTGTTGGAACCAATCTTAGTACAACGAGTATTAAATGGTGGTTCCTGATAAAAAGAGTGGAGGAGAATGGGCAAGGACACTTGTAAATTAGATTGGGAGCAAGAGCTAGTTAGCTAAGAACAAGAAGAGAAGATTGTCTAATTGATGTTCTTATTAGACTTAGTATTTCAAAAAGCCGATCTCTTTTTCAAAGGATTGTGCTTCTATTTATAGTTTATAGAGGCGGTTACATGTGTAGAAAATAAAAAAATATTTACAAATCTTGTTGATAAGACTGAATCTGTTAAGATTCGTGTTAGATTTGTGGAAGTTTTCCATGTCGGAAGAGGAAAATTTCCATTTATTGTTTGCTGATGTGTCATCCGACTTTCCTTCAGGTTCGTGGAACCTTCAGTGATGAGACATTTTGCCGAGTCGAATATTTTATCCGAGTTGAAGACTTAGTGTTTGCAACCGGGTTGTTCTTTTATATTCGACTCATTGTTTTCAGTAGACGTAAATAGGATCTCGTATCCACCTCCAACAATATTTAAACTTATTTTTATTTAATAATTTTTGTGTGGGTTAGGATTGTGAATACAAATAAATATTTATTGACGGAGATAAATATCTTTTTGAAATATATTTTATTTTACTTTTAATATATAATTACGAAAAAATTGTAATCGTTAGATCTGACACGTGAAAGAATCATGTACTTTATATAATAAGATTCATTTTTATTTTATAGTTTAAGAGATAAATATTTAAACTTATTTTTATTTATGAATTCTTTTTTTGTGTTAAGATTATAAATAAAGATAAATATTTTTTGACGAAGATAACTATCCTTTTAAAATATATTTCATTTTATTTTTAATATATAATTATAAAAAATTTTATGATCGTTGGATTCGACAAGAACCATTTTAATTAGTAACTTTGAGAAACTATATTTTATATAATAAGATATCGATAGAGATTCGTAGAGATATTGAATCGAGTGAAATGTAGTCTGTTGAATGGCAAGCAGTCAAGTCATCTTAACAAAATGTTTGTTCAAAAATTGACTTCTGGACAGAGGCAACAAAATCATGATCGATGTTGATGTCCTACTTGGACAATAGATGGTATATCGATAGTTCTTGGAAGGAATCAATCGTTTTTGCAGGTTTAAGATAGTTTTGATTTCAAGACAAAAAATTAGAAGATGTACATGATGTCACAGCAAAAACTCGAGGTGGTACTTGCAACCGACTTTTCAAAAATGTCCAGATGGTGTTAAAACCAGCCGAATGGTGTGCCTTCTCTATTCACTTAAGAAATTTTTAATTATTAAACAAATTTTACCACTATTTAATTTTTCGTAATTTGAACTTCAAAACAAAAATTCGGGTGTAGTATAAAAAGTTTCATTATAATTTTGTAAGAATAGTTTCCGTCTAGATACCAAATCATTTTGGAAAGAAAAAGAAAACACAAGCTAAATGTTTTTTTTTCAATATTAGGTCATAACTGACCGATCCAGTAACCAAGTTTATATATAATATAGGCCGTGGACTTGATCACTGGTCATGCAAATGCATATCTCCACACAAACTAATTAGAAATAAACTTTTAGAGCAATTATATTTTTTGTCATAATCATATTTTTAATATTTTATCATTTTTTGTTTTTCCACAAAAAAATTATCATAAGATATTTTTTTGGTTGGAAAATAGGAGCAAGACCATGAAATTACTAATCTAATCTGCAAAAATAACAAACAAATCGAACATGGTCCAGATCATGTTTTCTAATAAAAGTGAGCCTAAACAAATTAGTTGAACAACAAATGAATGAAATCCTAAAGGTAATGAAAGTGCATAGTTAGCTAATTCATCCGCTAGCGATTAGCCTTTTTATACACGTATGATATTCAGATTATTCAGTTCCTTGCAAGAAACCTATTGCACAAAAATACTAGAAAAGAGAGGGGGTGTGTAATCAATCCCTTTATGAAGAAACCCCACCACTATCTCAGATTCAACCTCAATATCTAGTCGTGACATTCGCTGATCCCAAGCCATGTAAAGACCATAATATATTCCCCACAATTCTGCTAACGGGACATAACAAATCCCAATATTTAGTGCAAAACTACACATCCACCCTCCATCACTCTGATGAAGAACACCTCCACTAGCTGCGACAACTAGATTCCCTTTGAAGACTCCGTGATATATCATCATATACTTAATAAAACTCTAAATAAAATCATTTGTAAAATTGTATGAGAAAATGATTAATACCAAACTTACTCATTTTTGCCAAATTAAATATGGAATTCTTTTCACTTTAAATAAAATATAAATTTTGCATTGACCACGCCAAATGAGTATCATTGTTAGTCAAAATTAAGCGCTGTTTATGATAATAACAACCGGCTTAATATGGGTGGAACTTAGCATTTCAGCTGAAAAAATTGAAATTTTTAAAACTCATGCCCAATTCTTTCTCCCTCTCTGGTTTTCTTTGATTCTTTGATTCTTGGTGAATCAAATTCCTCCCAAATAGGACCAGAGAGATTGTTATGACCAAGATCAATCATTGGTGGAAACCCAAAAACCTGATTGTATTGCAAAGCTCTTGCATTCTCATTCCTTTTCATGAAAAATGGAAAATCTGGAGATGGTTCAGCAAGAGAGATGCTTCCACTTCTGGGACCTTGAAATTGAGTTAGACTCTTTGGGATTTCTCCAGTAATGAATTGTTCAATAAATCCAAGTAAAAGAGATCTTTGAAATCATCAATCCAGCTCGAGATAGCTCTGATGAAAATATTGAGTTTGATTAGGGGATGCCTTTGAATGAAGAATTCCAAGGCTACCTTGCTACTTAGCATCGAAGAAGATGTGCCTCGTTTTTCTGGTTCTGAGGATAAAAGCTTGTCAATAAGAGCTAAAGCAGAAGATGACAAGTTTTTGAGTGTCTCTCGATGAACACGTTTATAAGGTTGTTGTGGCTTGAAACTTGTTGCAAGTGATAGCTTTATTTTTTTACCGTTGGTCATCGCTTGGTGAGCCACACAACTTGAAGATCTTATGCATTTGCTCCACCTTAGAGACATTGTCAACAATACATTCCTTGAATCAATAAATTATGTTGGATGGTCATGGATTCAAACTAATTGTCCACTAGAATCTACCTTTGTTTTTTTTTGGCTCTGAACTGTTGTAATTGTAAACAGAAGAATGTACTCTAGTAAGTGGTCACAAGACACTCAACCTTCATCACATTTTTGAAGCTGCTGCAAATCACGTGACAAGGCATTAAAAGAAATATGTGCGAAGCACACGGGTGATAGAGATTCAAAGTTAAAAGAATTCAAATTAAGGAAAGGCTTATGAAGTGAATAAGACTTATCAAAGAAGATATAGGAAACATTTAGTTAGGTTTCAAAAATTAAGGAAACAAACTAATGAGCCCTTCGACTATAAAAGGGATCTCAATTGTAATTTACGTTTCTTAGAACTTAGGGAGTTTAAGAAAACTTGTTGATTGATGCACTTTAGGTTCTCGGTTTTTAGAAGTTGGTTTTGATTGATAGCTTCACTTGATTAAGTTCAATAGGATTGTTTTTTGTAGAAAAGAAGTTTTTAATAAAAACGTAAGTCTTGGTTAAAGTTATTGTTGCAAACCAAATTCTGTTTTCAATTGGTATCATAACGGTGCGCCGCATAACTCTATTATTGGTTCCAGGTGTTAGATCCTTGAGGAAAAAATGGAAAACTCGGAATAACAACTGGTTGGGGTAACAAAAACTCCAAAGCTGGATCCAGATAATTATGGACATTGGAAATTTCAGATGGCTCAAAACATTCAAGGAATAGATTCAGACGCTTGGCTTGCTGTTGAGGAAGGATGGGAACCTCCAACGATCAAAGAAGAAGATGGAAATCTCAAACCCAAACCAAGTAAACTGTGGACGGCTGAAGAGAAAGCATATGCTAAGTGGAACTCAAAAGCCTTGTCAGCCATCTTTAACTCACTACACAGTAATCGATTTAAAAGAGTACAAGGATGTACAAGTGCTAAGGAGGCATGGGATATTCTTCAAGTGGGTTATGAAGGAACCAGTAGTGCAAAACATACTCGTATTGATATTCTGGCATCTCAGTTTGAGAATCTAACTATGGAAGAGGATGAAACAATTGCCGACTTCAGCAGTAAACTATCTGATCATTCGCACAAAGCTCTAATCTTAGGAAAAACTTATAAAGATAAGAATCTAGTCAAGAAATTTCTAAGGTATCTTCCTAATAATTTTCGTGGTCATAGATCAGCACTTGAAGTATCTCAAAATTTAGATATGCTGAAATTTGATCGAGTGGTTGGAATGATGCAAGCTTATGAGCTGCAGCTTGCACCTAAAACTGGAAGCAATGGAAAGAGTATAGCACTGGTAACTCAAAAAATCATCAAATGATAAAGAGTTGTCAGAAAATCTGGAAGGAAAGGTTGGTTTAATAGTCAAGCGATTCCTGCGAAAAGCTGAGAAAAGAGAAGGGAGTATCTAGCATTTGCGAAGTCTTCTACTGATAAGGACAACTATAAGGCATATAAGCAATCCTTGAATGTCAAGGATATGGAAATTTTAGGACAGAATGTCCCTTCATCAAGAGAAAGATAACCATTAAGTGCTTTGAATGCAAGGGGTATGGTCACACCAAGAACGAATATGTATCCATGTTGCGTGGAAAATCAACTGTCACATCTCTGAGTGAATCTGACAGTGAGAGTGAAAATGAGGATGATATATTAAATCACTTTATTGCTCATCTTGGTATTGTGGATTTGGAAGAACAAGAAGAAGATGTTGCAAAAGAAGTAGTGGTCGACATAGTTGTCAATCAAGAGAAACAAGTAGTTGTTAACAGTCAACAAACACTGGATCAGTTGGTTAATTATGCAGAAGATACTGATTCTGAGGATGAGCTAGATATGACTTCTGAAGATCAAATCAAGCTCCTGGTGGAATCTCTGGTCAAAACCAAGGAAGAAAAGAAGAAGTTGAAATCCGAAAAACAATCGATGATGGATCAACTAGCTAACACTGAAAAAGAATACCCTGGAGCTTGTTCATATGGATCTGATGGGTCCTATTCAAGTGGAAAGTATGGCAGGAAAAAAGTATATCCTGGTTGTAGTGGATGATTATAGTCGATATACATGGGTTTGATTTCTTAGAGAGAAAAGTGATACATTCGACAGTTTTTGAATCCTTGCATTGGAACTAAAGAATGAACGATAAGGTATCAAGTTTATTTGATCATTGTGGTGAGTTTGAGAATGAAGTGTTCAAGAAGTTTTGTTCAGAACAGGGTATCCATCATCAATTTTCTGCACCAAACAGAATGGAGTAGTCGAAAGGAAAAACAGAACATTACAGGAAATGACTAGGGCTATAATGCATGAGAGTAATGCTCCAAAATCATTTTGGGTTGAAGCAGTAAACACAGCATGCTACAATATCAACAGGGTGTATGTTCGGAAAGGACCACTTAAACATCATAAGGAAAAACACCCACTGTTCACTATTTCCATGTGTTTGGCTTCATTTGTTATATTCTCAATGACAAGGATCATTTGGGAAAACTCGACTCTCGAAGTGTTGAAGGACTATTTCTTGGGTATTCTGGCTCAAGCACAGCGTTTCGGGTCTATAACAAAAGAACTTTCACTGTTCAAGAGACAATGAATGTAGTCTTTGATGATTCATCTACATTTCGTCTCTCTATTCAATCACTTGATGATCAAAACTGTAATAGTCAGAGTTCTGATACAGAATCAGAAGTTCAGGATTCTGCGATTGAAGACAGTTCTAAAGCAGCACCATAGTAAGTACACCGGAATCACTCCTCCACAAAAATGTTATAGGAGAGATTCAGGGGGGTAGGGTCACTCGAGGAAAGCAAATTGAATTCAAATAATTGGCTGGAAGCACTATCACTGCCTTTGTTTCATTTATGTCACAACGACAAAGTGTAGTAGATGTTGTGCAATACGCTTGTTTTGTGTCCAAAACGAAACCGAAAACGTATAAAGAGGCTCTTTTGGATGATTTCTGGATTTCATCAATGCAAGAAGAACTGCCAAATTTTTCAAGACTAAACGTGTGGTTTCTAGTGCCACATCCTGATAATGTCAACATAGTTGGAACAAAATGGATCTTTAAGAACAAGATTGGCAAAGATGGAAATGTTGTCAGAAATAAATCTCGTTTGGTAGCTCACGGGTACTCATAGGTCAAAGGAATAGACTTCAAAGAGACTTTTGCACCTATAGCTCGATTGGAATCAATTCGATTTCTGTTTGGAATGGCTTGCAAGATTGGATTTAAGCTATATCAGATGGATGTTAAGAGTGCATTTCTGAACTGAATTCTACAAGAAGAGGTGTATGTAGAACATCCTAAAGGATTTGAAGAATCAAAGCATCGAGACTATGTGTACAGACTAAACAAATCCATGTATGGTCGAAACAAGGCTTTGAGAGCGTGGTATGATCACTTGCCATATTTGTGGTGGATAATCAGTACTCACGAGGAAGTGTAGACAAAACCTTGTTTACACTGAACACCAAGGGAGGATTCATAGTGGTGCAGATCTATGTCGATGATATTATCTTTGGTTTGATAAAACAGACAATGGTTGACAAATTTCTAGAAGTCATGACTCGAGAATTTGAAATGAGTATGAATGGGGAGCTCACCTACTTCTTAGGTCTACAAGTCAAACAGACGTCTAATGGAATCTTTGTGAATCAAAGCACATATGTCAAAAATTTGATTAAGAATTTGGAATGGAAAACGGCAAGGTAGCTAAAACACCCATGGGATCTAATGAAAAACTATCAAGAGACGAATCAAAGAAATTTATTGATGCAACTATTTACAGAAGTCTGATTGGAGGGTTATTGTATCTTACAACAAGTCGTCCATATTTGAGTTTTTCAGTGGGATTGTGTGCAAGATATTAGGCATAACCAAAAGAAAGTCACTTAACAACAGCTAAACGAATACTCAAATATGTGAATGGAACACAAAAGCTTGGAATTTTCTTTACCAAGGACACTAATGTGAGTCTTACAGGTTATTGTGATGCTGATTGGGCTGAAAGTGTATATGATCGAAAGAGCACTAGTGGAGGGTGTTTTTTCATGAGAAATAATTTGATTGCCTGGTTTAGCAAGAAACAGAACTCTGTGTCTATATCTACTGTAGAAGCTGAATGCGTTGATATGGAAGCTGCTGTACACAGCTATTATGGATGAAGCAAATGTCTGCAGACTATGGTATATCATTTGACTCTTTGCTTATGTATTGTGATAATCAAAGGGCCATTTGTATTGCAAAGAATCCGGTTCAATACTCTCGAACTAAGCATATTGATATGCGTCATCACTTTATTCGAGAACTTGTTGAGGAAAAACTGGTTAGACTTGACCATGTGAGCACTGAGTATCAATTAGCTGTTCTATTTACGAAACCCCTTTCTTTCAAATGTTTTATTCAACTGAGAACTGCGATAGAAATTTGTGAATTCTAATTTTAATTTAAAAGGTGTATGTAGTTTAGATTTGATGCAGGAACTTGATTATGGAAAAAGAAAGCAGACACCTAAAAAAGGTAGACAGATATCAAGATTGATCGAGCTGATGGAAAATAGCTGCCTATTATGCCGTCACATGTTAATTACTACATTGAATTACCAAATGTTAGGAGAGGGAGGTTGATAAAACGCTTTTTACGGTTTCCTTTCTACCAAATCATTGAATCTAGTGGTAAGTTAAGTGTCAAATCAACTCGGAATGATGCCAAATAACTAGGAGTAATCAACTTATTTAGTTCAAGCTTGATTGGTGGGTAAAAATTCTGTCACAATCTACCAACCTAAAGCATATGAATAAGACAAAATAGCCAAGACAATAAGACAAAAAGAAATTCAAAAAGACAGAGCATGAAAAAGCAATTTAAAATCCAAATGGTAAATCTGCAAGAAAGTGATTGGGCAAGGCGGAAAGAAGTCGGCGATCAGTGCTAGACTAAGGAGAAGTTCGGTTTCTTAATCACCCAAACGAGAATTGATCCAATGCGAGGGGATCACGGTTCGATCAAGTCACTCACGCGATCATCAACCTTCACTCAAGGAAACTCCGAGCCTACCCTAGTAGTGGAAATTAAATCGGGTGAGCATGAAGATTGGGCCCTCTAACAACTAGTAATCTCACAAGGAATTTAATCTCTTGCCCCAAGTGAAGATTACTCTAGATCTAGCAAGGATCTACACCTCGGCGAACCCTAGTCCGCCGCAAAGAAACTGATCCGAGTTCAAGTGGCCAAAAGAAATCGGCATTAAGACCACTAGATCTAGTAAGATCTTATCTAAGCTAATCAGAAGCAACCTAGATGTACAAAGGTTCACACCGATCTACCTAATTTCCTCCTTGCCCAAGGTTGACCTACTCACTCATAGCGGGTGAGAGCTCAAACTTTGGTAAAAAAGCAATGAACATGGGAAATAAAGGGCGATAATCTAAAAGCTAAAACAAGATCAAATCAACATTAAATTAACTTTAAACCATCAAGCGGAATCAAGTTCTACAACTTAGAGAGAATTTAAAGGTTTTGCATAAAGATAAGATAATCAGATGTCGAGTTTTGCGGATTAAGGGCCTGTTTATAGCCTAAACAAATCATAAACCTAGTTTCTTGGTCAAACCACTTAAAATAGTCAACAAGTGTCATTTTGAAGCGGCCCTCGGTGTGGAAGAACGAGGCTTGGTCGCGAGGTAGGTTCCTTCTATGGACAGGGGAGGTTTTTGTGTCATCCTTTGGACCTTCGCACGAGGTTAATGTGCGAGGGTTCTTCGGTCAATCCTTGTCCTAATGGTGCGAGGGTGAGGTCTGAGGGTTCTCAGAGCTTTGACTTTTCTACTCCTTAGTTCATCCAGGTCTTCCAAAGTTTTCCTGATCCGTTCCTTGCATCCACTTGACTCCAAAATGCTCTTTGAGATACCTAAATCTGCTCCATATCACTACAAGAAAACATACATTTTGCGACTGAAAAGTGTGACTGATTTTTCAGTCGCAAAACGTGACACTACATTGTTACTGATCTGAGACTAAAGTGAGACTGTAAAAAATCAGTCTCAAATTATTCTCAACTTTGATACTGACAAAATTAGTCACACATTAGTAGCGAAAGTGCGACTAAAGTAAGACTGATATGCAACTCGGTGGAAAAGTAGCAAGTTAGTCATAAATATGTGACTGATCTGCGACTGTATATCCAGTCTCAAAAATCAGTCTCAAAACAGTCACATTGTGTTAGGTACACACGTTTTCCTTGTTCGTACCTAATTTAACCGAAAAATGTGTGACTTTTTAATCAGTCACACATTTCAGTCTCAGTTCAGTGAAACATTTATTCTATATATATCCCAACCAATTCATTTGTAAAACTCACAACAAAAATCCCAAAAAAAAACATGTGTATTGAAAAAATAGATTTTAGGGAAAAAAAATTTTTAGAGAGAGAAAAAATAGTTTGTTATATTCTCTATCCATATACAACCTAACCCCAGCATCAGTGTTTGAATGTTTGTAAAGTCAATCCAAGGATAAATATCTCAGGAAACTACAAAGTTAGAAAACCACCTTTGCTACAACAAGATACCGATGACGATGTGCTCATGATAGTGGTGAAAGATATCAAAATTGAAAATTTGGCTTTATCAACCCATGATGGCGAAGAAATTGATGTCAAAGTTGTAGATGCCGAAGTAGAAGATATGTCGTCCTCGGATGATGACGAAGAGAACGATGTAGACAAAGAATAATATTTTAAACACAAGCAATTCGTATTTATTTAAAATTTTAGAAGTTTCTTACAGTATAAGTGTGTTTGAAATGATATTGTCTTCCTTGTAGAATATTATGCTTAGGCGTAAATTCCCGCAAATTTTTGCTAAATCAAACAATTAAATGGATATAATTTATATTATACGGATGGGTAAAAGTTCGAAAGTGTCCAGTAGCCGAGTGGTTATTGTACTACAACTAATGCCCATTATCAACGCCAGGTCACGGCTTTGAATCCCGTGTTGGCTTTTTTATTGATAAGTCTGCTACTAAAGTGAGACTGCGTCGCCAAATCAGTCTCACTTCAGTCGTAGAGGCAAAATTGAAAAAATTAAAACAAACTACGGGGTTTGAACTCATGAAATGTTTTGGGTAGGCTGTTGTTGTAGTCCAACAACCAACATGATATTGGACTCTTTCGAAAATAAAACGCAGCTATTGATATATATAGGTTTATGTTCATATGTTCGGTTTTACAAAAATTTACGAGAACTTGTGGAATTTGGTTTCGTTCGAAATCAATATTCTTTTAAAGAGTTAATGGTAATTAATACAATAGAGTATATAGTTTATACAATTCAGAGAGACGAAAACATAAAATTGAGAATGATTAGAATGAGAAGTAAGCATGAAGAAATATATAAGTTAATGGAATTGTTTCCATAAACTAGAATGTGTTTTCTAAATAAATATGAAATGTCATATATAATCTTTTTAAATTGGACAATACGATGTATAAACATAACGTATCAATGTAAAATGCAGTTTTGGAAATAATTTCTTCACATTATGGTGCCAAAATCGATAATTTTATAAAATCAGTCACAGATCAGTCACAAAAAAGCGCTACTGATCTGTGACTGCAGACGATATCAGTTACAACTGTTGTAACTGATCTATGACTGATGCGAGGGAAAATGATGTAGTCACAGATCCGTTACAAAAGTTGTGACTGATCAGTGACTGATATCCACTATAGTCGTAGATCAGTAGCACTTTTCTATGACTGATGTGTGACTGATTTTATCAAATTATCGATTTTGGCAACATAACTTGAAGAAAATATTTCCAAAACTTCATTTTACATTTATACATTATGTTTATACATGGTATTATCCAATTCGAAAAGATTAGATATGGCATTTCATATTTATTTTGAAATTATTCTTCGTCCACATCGTTCTCTTTGTCAACATCCGAGACGCCATATTACATTGAAATTCATCTTTGGGTTGAAATATTATCTTTCCGTCTCTATGAATTATACAAACTACATACTCTGTTTTATTTATTGACATTAACTCTTTGAAAGAATATTTATTTCGAACGAAACCAAATTCCGCAAGATTTCTAGAATTTTTGTAAAACCAAACATATGAACATAAACCTATATATATTAATAGCTGCGCTTAATTTTTTGAAAGAATCTGATAACCTAGTGGTTATTGGACTACAACAAAAGCCTACGCAAAACATGTCACGGGTTCGAACCCCATGGTTTGTTTTTTCTTGATTTTTTTCGATTTTGCCTCTGCGACTGATGTGAGACTGATTTGGCCATGCAGTCTCACTTTAGTCGCACATTAATCCTGTAGTAAAATTGTTTCAATCACGCGGGTTAATTTTTGTGAAAATTATGCGACTGGTGTGAGACTGTTGGTCGAGTCGCAACAACATCTGTGACTGATTAAAGACTGTTATCACAGTCACACACTATTAAATTGTTTGTAATGACCCATCTTCTTCTTCCTCGTGACAGAACAAAATCTGTCATTTTTTTTGATTTCGATTTATATTTCTCATAATTCCATCGCAATTTCTTGAATCAAAACTTATCTCCATGTCTTAAACGGATAGATCTAGGTTTGGGAGAGGAGGAGGACGATCAGGACAAAGCATTCAAGGGAGTGACCAACAAACTTTGGCGGTTCCTCCGCCGAGACTCTCGGTGGTGAGACCTTACACCGGTGGATCTCTTGGTTTCATGCTGCCAGGCTCATCCCCTCTATCTTGGAATCTAGTGGATCTGATTGTTTAAACACATGATGAAGCTTTTTCTTCACACCAAGTGCATCAACCGGTTCAATACACACTAGAGGATCTTCTTCATAGTGAAGATCGAGCAAGGGATCTACTCAAGTTGGACCTATTTGGAAATGAAGGAACAATTTGGTAAAAAAAAATTCATTTTTTTCGATTTTTTAAAAATTCTAGGTTGAATTGGTATAGATTAGGTTGAATTATGTGGTTGATTAGGTTGATGGAATTTATAACTGCTAAATTTGGAATTTTACTGGATTTAAAGGCTAATTATAGAATTTATATGATGCATGTTTTGTGATTTGTGAATTTATATGAATTTTTAGAATGATTTTTTTTAAAGAACTTTAGAAGTTTGCATAAGTTTTTATGGATTATTAAACTTTTTACAATGTTTTTGAAATTTTTTTAATTAATTTTAATAAATTATTAGGAAATTTAATAAGGTTTTTCTGAATTATTGGGAATTATATGTATTATTATAAATTATTAATAATTTTTTAAAAACATTTTAATGATCTTAAAGAATTTCGGGGTGTTGTTACTAAATTTTTACTATATTTTGTAATTGTTTATAACTTTTTTATGAATTTTAGTGAATTAAAATGCATTATTTTATATTTTCATGAATATTTTGAATATTATTATTGAATTATGATGATTTTTAATATAATTTTAGAAACTGTTATTAGCTTTTTATTTGAATTTTGTAGGTTTGATCGAGACTGGAACATCAATATTTCGAGACATATCTCGAACATAATCAGAGCTAGATATAAGGACAAATATATGAGTTGGACCAATACTCTCCAGATGTGCAAGATCAGTTTTTCGTGAAATTCGCGGTCTTCTTCTACTACCAAACCTCCTGACCATGTTTCTGATGATCTGCTTTGATTTTCTTTCACTCTTATCTGCATTAGAACATTTTATGTTTTCAGATTTTTCATTTTAACATTACTCAGTTTTCGGCTTTATTAATATATATTTTATCTTCAAATTTTCTTTTTAAAAAAAAATAATTATATTATTCAAATTAAACAACAATATAAAACTAAAGGTTAAAAAAACTCAAAAATACAAATGTGAGACTGAAGAGCGACTGTGATTTGAGAGTGATCCGCGACTGAATTGTGAGACTAATCTGTGATTGACAATTGAAACTAAGTTGTGACTAATATTTCAGACAGATCTGCAACTGTACTTTGAGACTGTTCTGCGACTAACATTTGAGACTAAACTGCGACTTAACTTTGAAACTAATCTAAAACTGAAATTTGAGACTGAATTTTGAGACTAATCTGTGATAGTTTTTTGAGACTGATATGAGACTGATATCTTATACTCATTTGCGACTAGTCCTTGTCACTCATTTCGGAGTCGCACATTAGTCGCACTTTGAGACTGGTTTTAAATTTGCAAATTTAGTCTCATATTTGAGACTGATATACGGAATCCCAGTTTAGTCGCAAATGTGCGACTAGTCTGCGACTAATCTGTGACTTTCAGAAAGAGCGGCTCGTCTTTTGAGACTGCTCCCATCAGCCGCACTTAAGTCTCAGTAGTCGAAAGTGAGACTGATTTGTGACTGATTTCGCAGTCTCAGATTGCGAGTTTTCTTGTAATGTATGTAGAATGTATGGTAAGCAAGTGCAAAATATGAAAATGAACCTAAAAGAACTCTAGAATGATGCAAATGCTATGATATGGATGGAAAATGACCTTAAAAGTGGGTCTAAAAAGCATCAAAAATCACACACATCAGCTCCCCCAAACTTAGATCTTGCTTGGCCTCAAGCAAGTGCAATGACCTAAGATGGAGAAACTTCACAAAAATGGGAATATCTCATCTAACGAGCAACTTGTTTAAGCTAGGGCCATAATCCACATGTGAGCTCTATCATTTTAGAAACCGCAATGTAATCATCCTAAAGAATAGCATCCAACCTATATATTCCTAATACCTAAGCTGGTCTCTAAAGGTGCAAGTCTAATTCCTTATTTCTTCTAAGTGTGGTCCTTAAAAGGGACTAGAGATCAACGAGTACATATTTCAACTTCCCTAAGCTTAACATGATCATTCTTTTCAACACTAGTGGTTCCCTCTCATCCACACTTTTGGTGCCCCACTTATTTATTCTTTTTTTCTCTTTTTATATGCCCTTTGGGCTTTTCCGAAGTTGGCTTACATAAACATGAAAGGCTACAGGTTTACGCCTCCTTCCAAGTTGCTTCACCAACCCGTATATGGAGTAAGCAGCGGATATACATGGGCGTGAAAGGCTACGGGTTTACCCATCCTTCCAGCCGCTTCACCTTTACCACTTACTCGGTTTTTGGCGTGCAACTTTCATTTCTTGTTTTTCCACTTATCTTGAGAGGGTTTTACCACACACACACAATGGATCATGTTAAACAAAAAGAAGGAAAGTGTTTGATGCATCTCTAGGCCCTAGATCGGCAATTCAAATTCAGTGTTAGAAAGAATCAAACAAGACCTTTTCAAGAGAAAACACAAGCAAAGTTCACTAAGGTGAATGATCCGCCCAAAAACTTTCCAAAACAGCCAATTACCAATCAAGAGCATTGACAATGGTTACTAACTAACTTAACAAGTTTTGCCCATTATCAAGATAATTCCCACATAACAAGTATGAATGCATATACCCTATGTGAATGCAACCTATATACAATGCTAAATGGATGCAACTATATGAACACTCTACTTTTGCGGGATTCATTTTTGAAAGTTTTCAATTTTTATGCATTTTCTTATCCTTATATGCTATGCAATGGAACACAAAAATGCAGCAAAGAAAAATCTTAACGGATATTTACACAATAGATGATATGCATGAAAGAAAAACTAAGAATCACAAAACACTAGGTTAGTAACCCCTAGGACCCCTCCCCAAACTTAAATCACACAGTCCCTTGTGTGTATAAAAGCTTAGAGGTGTACCCTAGGTTGACAGTTAAAACAAAAAATGGGATGCAATGGTATTTACAATGAAAGGAGTGGAGTAGGACCTAGGAGTCAGAATCCTTGCTGCTCGTTGCGAGTTCTGCGTACGAGGGGCCACCTGTTTTTTGTAGGATGGCTTGTATGTGACTGCAACGGCGCCTCGTCTGTTGGAGCGAGGAGTATGTATTAGGGAACAATATCTGGCAGTTCATCAATGCTTTTGTTGAACTGGTTTCCTCTCCAATGCTTTTTTGTTCGTGATTGTTCTTGTTTTGAACATTGGATAACCTCCACGCCTTGGTCCCTCCGACTGATATGCGTGTGGTGTGTTCGATGGGTCTTTTTGTGAGTGTGACCGGTCCATCTTCTATGGTATCCGACTTTAATATAACTCGCCATTCTTTCTTGTTGCTCGCTCTTCTTGTATTACTCGGATGCAAAAAGTCCAGACCTCCACCAACTCCTCGAACTTTGTCGTCTCTGCTCTTGCTTGCGATTTTCCAGTTCCTTCCCTTTTCAATGGCTTCCGTGGCTGGTGTCGTCCTCGGTTTTCTTTCTCGGGCATTTACGTTGTGTTGACGGAAAGAAGAGAGTGTGAGGGAAGGAAGGGAGGGCGCAGTTGGGTTTTATGCTTCCATGGGAGGAGACCGGATTCTTGAGAGGGTCATTGTTTGGTCTTGGGGAACAGATCTGGTCGCGAGATATGATTCAGCTTTTGACCTCATCACGGCCGTTGATTAAACATTTTGAAATCTTTGACCAGTCATTGACCGTTTGATCTGTTTGACCGTCCTTTTTCCTTGGAGTCATAAATTGACTGGTGGGGACCAATTGATGAGCTGGAGCCTTAGACAGTTGGTTGTACCCTTGTGGCTGACAGACAGGTTACCTCGGATGTTGCCCTTGGTTCCAGGACCGAGGTGTCGCATTTTAAACCTGGATCTTTTGTGTTTGAACCTCCGAAGCTGGTTTACCCCTGATGAATAACCCTTCAACCAAAAAGACAAATGCACGAAAAGAAGAATTATTAGAATTTAAAATATGTACAAGGATATCCATGGGACTTCCTCCCAAGTGAGCTTGTTTATAGTCTCAAGCTTGACTATTCCCTCGTTCAGAGCGGAGGCGGTTCGTCGAGGACTGCCACAGTCCTCTCCACTATTTCTTCAGTTGCCAAGTAAGGTTTAACCTTATGCCCATTGACCGTGAACAGTTCCCCTTTTTTGTTGATTAGAGTGATTGCTCCTAAGGGTAAGACCTCATTAACTTCAAAGGGACCGATCTACCTTGACTTTAACTTCTTGGGGAACAACTTAAGCCTTGAGTTGAACAATAACACAAGATCTCCAGATGAGATTACTTTTCGTGCTATTTTCTTGTCGTGGAGAGCTTTCGTTCTTTCCTTGTAGATCTTGGAGCTCTCATAAGCACCAATCCTTATTTCCTCCTACTCGTGCATGTCGATTAACCTCTTTTCTTGGGCTGTCTTTAGCTTGAAGTTTAGTAACCTTGTAGCCCATACTGCCTTGTACTTAATCTTGATAGGAAGATGACATGATTTGCTGTATAACAACTGAAATGTTGTCCTCCCAATTGGCGTATTGTAGGCAGTTCTATATGTCCAAACTGTATCATTAAGCTTAGATGCCCAATTTTTCTTGGAAGCGCAAACTACTCTTGTAAGTATGGATTTAATTTGCCTGTTGGAGACTTCCACTTGCCCGCTGGTTTGAGGATGATAGGGTGTGGCTATCTTGTGCTTTACCCCATACTTCCTAAGCAAACTCTCGAATGCCTTGTTGATGAAATGTGATCCTCCATCACTAATCACAACTTGTGGAACTCCAAATCTAGGGAAGATGATAGTCTTAAACAACTTTATTATCACTTTTGCATCGTTCGTCGGACTTGCGACCGCTTCTACCCATTTTAGACATAGTGTACGGCTACCAAGATGTAAGTGTTCCCGTGTGATAGCGGAATTAAGGGTCCCATGAAGTCTATTCCCTAACAATCAAACACTTCAATATGCAAGATCGGTCTTTGAGGCATCTCATTGTGTTTTCCTATGTTCCCCATTTGTCGACAAGGATCACACTTTGATATGAAGGCTTGAGCGTCCTTAAACATGGTAGGCCACCAAAAACCGGCTTGCAAAATTTTTTTGAACTATTTTGAAAGATACAAAATTTCCTCATGTAGACCCATGGCAGTGTTCCAACAGTCCTTGTACTTCTTCTTCAGTCATACATCATCTAAAAACACCATCCGATCCTCTCTTATATAAATACGGCTCATCCCAAAAGTAGTGATTTACATCTCTAAAGAATTTCTTTTTGGTATCCTTCCAAACTCGTAGGTATCTCTCCTACCACTAGATAATTCACCAAGTCAGCATACCAAGGAAGTACGGATCTAGCAAACTGTTTTCTCCGTGGAGATTCATCATTCAGGTCGATCTACGGCTCCTCAAAGTTGATTACCGCGAGGTGACCTGTGAGGCCTGACCCTTGTATTACTGTCTGGTGGTTTTAACTCCCATCAGCTATTCTTCCGGCATGGAATCGTTTATTGGGACGGAGTCTTCTACTATCGTCCTTGATAAGTGGTCAGCTACACTATTCTCTACACCCGGTTTATCCATGATCTCCATGTCGAACTCTTGGAGAAGAAGTATCCATCTAATAAGTCTTGGCTTTGCATCTTTCTTCTTCATGAGGTATTTCAAGACCGCATGGTCGGTATGGACAATGACTTTGGAACCACCTAGGTAGGACCTGAATTTCTCAAATGCAAAGACAACAGCCAACAGTTCCTTCTCGGTTATTGCATACTTGATTTGGGCATCATCAAGTGTCCTACTTGCGTAGTAAATGATATTCAACTTCTTGTCTTTCTTTTGTCCAAGGACCACTTCCACCGCATAGTCACTAGCTTCACACATGATTTCAAATGGTAGAGTCCAATCGGGTGCTTGGACAATGGGTGCTGAGACGAGTGCTGACTTGATAGTTTTAAAGGCTTCCATGCACTCACCATCAAATGAAAACTATGCCTCTTTGGATAGTAGTCGAGTGAGCGGCCGAGGTATCTTTGAAAAGTCCTTGATAAACCTTTTATAAACCCCGGCATGACCCAAGAAGCTTCTAATATCTTTTACCACCTTTGGGGGTTGTAACTGAACCATTACATCTATCTTGGCCTGATCAACCTCAATTCCTTTTTCAGAAATCTTGTGCCCCAAAACAATCCCTTCATTGACCATAAAGTGGCATTTCTCCCAATTAAGCACCAAGTTGTTCTCCACGCACCTGCTTAATACCCTGCATAGATTCGACAAACAAGAGGAGAAGAAGGAGCCACAAAAGGATAAGTCATCCATAAATACTTCCACCATTTCCTCAATTAAATCCAAAATATAGATATCATGCAACATTGGAAAGTTGCAGGAGCATTGCAAAGACCAAATGGCATTCGTTTATAAGAAAATGTACCATAAGGAAAAGTAAAGGTTATTTTCTCATGATCATCTGGGTATATAGGGATTTGGAAGAATCCACTATAACCGTCTAGAAAGAAATAATACTTGTGGTTTGCTAGAGGTTCCACCATTTGATCAATAAAAGGCAATGAGAAATGGTCTTTCCTAGTAGATGAGTTGAGTCTCCTATAATCTATGCACATCCTATGCCTTGTAATGGTTCTAGTTGGTATCATTTTGTTTTTGTCATTCTTAACCACAGTGATACCTCCCTTTTTCGGGAACAAAATAAACAGAGAAAACCTAATTGCTATCGGAGATGGGATAGATTACATCCGCATCAAGCAACTTAAGGATTTCCTTTTTTACTACATCTTTAAGGTTCAAATTTAATCTCCTTTGGGATTCTATGCTAGAGTGAGACTTATCTTCTAGGTTAATTCTATGCACAAAAAGCTAGGTGAGATTCCTTAAATATCTTCAAGAGAATAACCTATAGCTCTTTTAAAGCGTTTAAGTTCAGCTAGCAAAATTTCAAGCTCTTCATTATTCAAAGCATCATTAACAATTACAGGATATGTAGAATTAGGACCTAAGAAAGCGTACCTTAGCACTGCGGGAAGCGTTTTCAATTCAACTTTTGGTGCCTTAAGCTCGGACCAATCATCTTGGGCTACCTTAAAAGTTCCCTCGGTGTTATCCGCTGCGAAGTGGATGACCGAGGGCTCAGCAGATCCGTTGATTCTTGATTGCAAAGGGCTTGAGATCTTTTTTCCTACTTGTTTATCCTTAATATCTGACTCCACCAATTCCTCAATCACAACTGAGCTTCTTGGTGGTTGATAAGCATCCAAAAGTGCCCTATAGAACTCCACTTCGACCCGCAAATACTCATCTCGAATCTGTGTGGTTAGCGCAATTTGCAATTGGTCCTTTGTGAGCAATTCCTCACGCAGCTCATTTTTAAGACTGTCCGTCTCTTGGATCCAGAATGCTTGGTTCTCAATTGTAGGTGTCCTCAATACGTTTTTGATGTGGAACTTTATTTTGATGTTTTTCCCCAAATTCAACTATATAGTTCCATTCCTCACATCAATCAAGGCTCCGCCTGCAGCTAGGAAAGGTCTACCAAAGAGCTAAGGGTCTTTTGGTTCTTGATCCATTTCGAGCACAACAAATTTTGTCGGGATTTGCACTACTCGCACAAAAACTGGTAAATCTTTAAGCATTCCATGTGGTATCTTCCTAGACCGATCAGCGAGTATCAATGAGATATTGCATGCTTTGAAATTTCTGAATCCTAATCTCTTTGCAACCGAGAAGGACATAAGACTTATTGAAGCTCCTAAATCATACAAGCAATTGCTGAAGGATAGCATTCCAAGAGAGCAAGTGATAAGTGTGATTTTTAATGGTTTTAGAGTACTATTTTAAGTTGTTTTTGTATCCGTTTAGCTAGTTTTCCTTGCATTTAGGACCATTTAGGTTAGTTTTGCACTTTTTGCATTTGCATTTGGAGTTTTGGAGTTTTCCTAGGTATTGGAGCAAAAAGGAGCATAAAATGGAGCTTAAATATCGGAACAAGCTGCTACGGAAAAGAAGTTTCTCAACACTCGGATTGCTACCTTGCGGTTCGCTGGGGAGGATCGCTCAGTTTGCTAACAGAAAGAAGCCTCGGTCACCCGCCTCGACTTATCCATCGCGAGGGAAGCTCAACCTGAACCACTCGGACCACTTACTCGGCAATTAACCAGCGAGGACAACATCAAGATTACCCCTCGATCACCAAACTCGGCATTGACCAGCGAGGAGAATATTTCCGGTTAAAAACTTAAAATTGGTTTATCTAATAGGGTTACATTAATAACCCTATAAATACCCTTTATTGGTCATTTTATCAATCATCTGATGTTTAGCAAATAGAAAACTCTCTCTAATTTTGTTGTAGCTTTATATTTTGGATCTTAAGGTACTTTGTTTATGAGTTTTTTGCTTTAATGAATTGAGTATTTTGTTTAGATCTTTGCTATTTACTTTGTGTTCTTTATTTTGTTATTGCTGTTCTTACTTTTTATTATGAAATCTCCTTTGATCCTCCACTCTCAATCGATGATGAGTGAGTAGATCCTTGTGGATCTCGAGATAGGGAGATCAGAGGGGAAATCTTCGATCCACTCACCCATGCGAATACGGATTTGATCCGATATCTTCTCATATGACTAAGCTTAATGCTGATCTCTCCCTGATCAAGAGAGATCTGATTTGG
>OVBA01003121.1:0-29874 GCA_900406435.1 Lepidium aucheri | reverse complement strand
ATTAAGATTTCTTTTTAGATTTGGATAAGCTAAATATTGAAAAAATATATTAAAATATTTTTATCCACTTCAAAAAATAGATAAATAAATAAAAATTTCGGATCATTGGATCCGACACATACAAAAATCGTGTTAATTACTAACTTTGAGAAATTCTTCTTAAGATCCATTAAAATACACTATATTAAAATCCTTTGATATATCTTATTGGGCTCCAACGGTATCTTCCGTTGGCCCATATCAACGAACATCCATAACCAATTTTTCTAAAAGCGGCATTTAAGATTTCTGTTCATTTGTAAACTGAGTTCTTGTTTATCCTTAGTTTCAACTGGTGGTGTGGTGACTCGTCTAAGAAAAGTTCCGGGGAAGAATTCACCGTCCGCTACCCCGTATATCCGGCAAGAAGGACACTAATATGATCAACGGACAACAAATAAAAATCAAAGGAAAATTGAATTTTATCTCAAACTAATCAGAAAAGGAAGCTTAATAAGATAAACTCATAAAATATCCACAACACATGGTTAAACATCCGTTGGTATCTAGTTCGAGAATTTGGACTAAGCTAAACAATGGAGTCTTGCGAAGGTTAAGTAACCGGTGTGACCTCTTGACTCGCTAGAAGGCCGAGCCATGACGACTGAAGTGGAGATAGAAGACTTTCCCTGTGAAACGTTGTTGTCTTCGTTTGAACGGTGTTTTCTTTTATAAGGTCTCCTTCCTCCATTATCCTCCTCGTGGCTCTCACCAACCATACTACTAGTATCCATATTCGCTTCCTTCACTTCATATGTTCTGAGAAGCACCTCAAATGTTCTTATTTCTGCAAAATTTGAACCCATAGCAAACCGATATAAGATTCACAAGGGAGCTAAGACTTGTACGCTAATGACATTTGACTAACACGGTAACACCCGTAGCTAAAGAAGGGTAAAACAAAGAACATAACGTTACTCTATTCAACACTATTTTATTCCTAAGTTTGAGAATTGAGAAGTGGTTTCCCAAAGTTATTACTCAAGTACATTGATTATAAAATACTTTCAAGGAATGTATATGCGAATACTGCGTAGACTAGATAAGGTACTCTTACAACTCTTTCAGTTTGAACTGGAGTAGAAAGTAGAAAGAGATGTTATAAATGAAGATAAACTTACCTATGAAATCTGATCTAAGGACTTCACATGTCCGTTGTACTTGCTCGATGCAAGGTGAGAAAGAGCAGAGAACTCCATCCTGTTTTAACATCTTTGCTGCAGAAGGAACCGCGAGCCAAGGCTGTGGAAGGTCTAGAAACACCGAATCAGCTAAACCAGTCAGTTTCTCAGGAAAACCTTCTCCTTGGATGTCTCTAACCTCTACGGTTACTACACTACTAATCCCAGTCTTCACAAAATCTTCCCTGTTGCAAAGTTAAAAAAAAAAAAAAAGATGCATATACATTAGAACTTTAAGAGAAAATCTCACAACGTGATAACAAATAATACAGAACTTTCTACCTCGCAGAGACAGCTCGTTGTTCATGGAAATCAAATGAATACACATGTCCAGTTGGAGCAACAGCTCGAGCAAGAGTTGTTGAAAGCGAACCACTTCCTGTGCCTGACTCAAGAACAATACAGCCAGGTACGACTTCTAGATACATTACCACAAAGCTAATATCCGCAATGTAAAGAATCTGAGTCCTGTGGCTTAGAACTAGTGTCCATAGCTCGGGAGTGGGTGCCAACAGGTATACAAATTTATCCTTGTTGCTGAATACTTTCGTCCCAAGTGGCTTTCCGATCCAATCCGAGTGTTTAAACACACCGAAACGGTTCTGTAGCACAGCGTCTCTCCTTACTTTCACTGGTTTCATCACATCATGTCTTTCATAAACGATGACTAAATCGCCATCTTCGATATGCCTTCTGAAAGACAACGCTTTCTTTGACTCAGTTGGTAACATCTTCAGATTGAGTTTAGCTATTGTTCTGAAAATTCAAAGTCTCGTGTTAAATTCCTAGACAATCCAAATTTTACTCAGAAAAAATGGAGTCTCACATATCACCATATAGATAATCCAAAATTAATCATCAATCCAAAACATTATCGTAGTAAATCAATTACACAAAAATGAAAAAACAATTTAAACAAAAATTAAATTGCTGCGGGAAGCAAAACAATCTTACTTAAATTTCTTGTTTGTAAGTCTTGAACAGATGGATTTATACATTGAATTGTGAATCAAGAAGTAAGAAAGTAACTCTTTTATCCACTCTTATGCTATTGTTAATGTAATATTCAAACCAAAAAAAACAATGAGACACTGTTACATAGCAGAAACAATGGAGAAGGAGACACAGGATTCCAAATAGAGTAAGACACACCCATCTTGTCTAGACTACAATCTAGACTACACACTAGTTACAGCAATTTTCATTCCTCATATCTAGACTACAATCTCTCTATTTCACACAATCACACTACACTAGCCACTAGGTAACTAAGCATGTATGGATATAAACATGAGCTTGAATTTTCAGTTTTGTTCCATGAATCAAAACTCCATAACCGAAACAATTGCACAAGCTGGAGAAACAATAGCTCAATGGAGCACACAAAGCATGGTTGGATATAAACATGAGCTTAATTTCAGATTCACTAGCCAAATTTCTCATCTTTATCTTACATAATCGTTGCCCTTATAACAAGAATTGAAATCAATATCATTGATCAATCTTTCATCGAGATTCTTAGCTAACAAACCAGACTTGAAATCAATATCACAACAAAAGAAAGAGATTGACAAAATCAATATCATGAATGTAAAGAATCCTGACCTTTCGGAGATGAATTTCAACAGCGTAAAAGAGAGATTTACCCACCTCAAATCAACTAGAATAGAGCCATAAAACGAGAAAAAGAGAGAAAGTTTCGACAAGCTTTGTCGACGATGGCGGCGATGTCCAACGGGAAAAGAGAAAGTTGCGACTTAGAACTAATTTTAGGTAGTAATTNTTTTTAACTTTTGGTTTTTTTTTTTTTTTTTTTTGGAGCTTAACCGGGTCAGTATTGCCAGGTTTGAAGCTGTCTTGAAGTTGTACCAAGGTTCTGACCACTTGGTCCATGGTTGGACGTGATTTGGGTTCGAATGAAGGCACTGCCGCACTGCACAGCTATGCTTGCCAGTCTCGCAGCCTGTTTAGACTTGTACTGTGAGGTATAGGTATTTGGTATAATTTCCGAACCGAGCAAAAATTCCCGAATCCAAACCGATATTCCCAAAATCGATTTCGAACCGATATATACAATTATTCGAATAGAATAAAATCTTCACTACTAAATTATTTTTTTCCGAATCATACCGAACCCAAATTATGTGAAACTGAATAAAATTAACCAATATTCATAAAAATAACTACTATTTAATTTTTTTTTTGTCAATTTTACTCATTCTTTTTATTACTAATGAGATCGAAAAAAACCCGATCCATAGCCAACTTTTTTCCTTCCGTTATCTCTAGGATCGAACTCTGGTGCCTAAAAAAAACTAAAATGACCTCTTTTCAATTAAGAATTAGAGTACTCTCATTAGAAAATTCACAATCTAATATATGAAAAATTCACAATCTAATAACTAATATTTAATTAAATATATAGAAATGTGTCATTAATATATGAAAAATACACAATCTTTAACTAAACTAATTAATTATCTTTATTTTATTCATACTATTGTTAAAAACTTAATAAAAATATAATTTGATCATAAATATAATTATTTTATAAAATTAACTGAACCAAATATATATTAATTACTATTCGGCTATATTTTTTGAATTACAAATTTTCCGAACCTGAACTTACCGAACTGACCTGAACCATGTAACCAAAAGTCCAAGCCTAGTGAGGTAAGTCTGAGTGTCCACTAGTAGTAGAACCTTTCATCTGCTTGTTAGGTATGCTCGAGCCCACTCCACAAGGTTTTGCTCCTTAGCTGGACAGTGATGGTCTAGTGTTTGCCTTCCACATAGTATTTCTAGAAGAACAACCCCAAAACTATATATGTCGCTTCTAGCATTCAAGTGACCTGAAACAAAGAAACTTGAATGTAACTTAAACCACATAAATGTTGCGGTTTGCTACTCCTTCATATTCCCACATAAGCATAAGTTTTCCTTAGCCAACAATTGGTAGAGTTTACCTGTTGAGATGTACACAGGAGCAGCATAACCAAATGTACCCATGATGACACTTGTACTAACATAGCTAGTTTCTCTCATGGGAGCGTCTCTCGCTAACCCAAAGTCTGAAAGCTTTGCTTTAAAGTCCTATTGTTTGGAAACAAAGTCAATAATCTTGATGTCATTGAAAAGGACAGGAGATTGACTTAAGGGTAATTAGAAAAAGCATAATACTGAGTCGAGTAAGATGTTTGAAGCCTTGATGTCTCTGTATATGACTTTAATCGGGTTGCTATGAAGAAATGCAAGTCCCATAGTTGCATCAAGTGCAACCTTAATCCGTAGTTTCCAAGAGAGCGGTTTAGAACCAACATATCCTACGTCAAAATCATTTTAACATAAGAACAAACAACATCTCAAGTCTCACAAAACATGAATTTCGATAACAACAAGATCAAACACTCACCTGGAAACTGATGATTCTCAAGACTACCACTATGCATGAACTCATACACAAGAAGCCGGTGTTCGTCTTCCAAGCAATAACCGATCAGTATATTAAATTTGGGTGACTTAACTACCCCAAGTAGTTGATCTCTGTCTGAAAGATAACAACAGGAAACATACACACATAACAACAGATTAGAGTCAGAGCTATGAATTTAAAGCATTGGTTAGTTTAAGATTGAAGAAAAATAAGAACAAGTGTCATTGTCTGTACCAGCCATTCTTGGTGACCTTGAAACTATCAGGATTAAGTCATTTGACTGCAATTAGAAGACCATAGCTAGATTTGGTTGGAGCGAGAGTGATTTCATCAATCCAGCTTCTATAAACACTACCAAAGACGCCTTCTCAAACAGCAGAGTCGGATCTGAAGTTTCTGGTGGCAAGTTTGAGCTCGTTGACAGTAAAAATTTTGACGTTGGTTGAGCTAAGTATGCCTTCTTCTGTCTTATAAACTGCCGCTGATTATGAAAATTTACAGCTTGAGAGATGAAGATCATCGAGACCACTACTGCTCTTATTATTGGACTTTGAACTCTCAAAGTGTTTGGATCGGACAACTAACAAATGTTAATTTGTTTGTCGATTTCTCTCTTAGAAATAGATGATGAACTCTCTTTCTCTCTTTCTCTCTTTATCGTTTTTAGATAACAATGATTTCACCCTTTTGTTAGGTCACAATTTTTATAAACCAAAACAGCATCCTTTATTAATTATTAACAAGAGTATATATAGTTTACAACATACCTATTCATTAAAGGTTATGTCTTCTAAAAGACATCCTTAAATCTAAGGACACAAACGTATACAACCATTTAATTATGCCTATACATATATACCTATTCGATTATAACATAAAACTATAGTTTATACGAATCCTAAAGTATGATGATAATTATACGAATGACTTGATATGGATGAAGTATTCATACGACTGGAAACTTGGTCAATTCCAACACTCTTCCTTGATCATGGCTTCATCGTGACTCCTAGTTCTTCTCTTAAAGCTTCGAACCTTGATGTGTTTAGAGGCTTGGTTAGAATGTCAGTGATTTGAACCTCTCCTGGACAATGCTCAAGTTTGATTTTCCCTTCTTGTTCATCTTCTCTTACAAAGTGATATTTGATGTCGATATGTTTTGTTCGACGATGTTGAACTGGATTCTTTCCTATAGCAATTGCGGATTGATTATCACATAAAATACGAGTTCTTTTTTCAGTTTTGAATCCGAGTTCATTTACTAAGCGTTGCAGCCATATTGCTTGATTTGCTGCAGAGCAAATCACAATATACTCGGCCTCAGTACTTGATTGAGACACCATCTTTTGTTTCCTTGAGTTCCAACAGCAAGCACCTGATCCTATTGTAAAGACATATCTGCTTGTACTTTTTTTTTTGTCTTCAACTGAACCTCCCCAATTACTATCGGAGAACCCTACCAATTCTGGTTCTTCTACTTGCTTGAATTAAATGTCATAGTTAAAAGTGCCTTTAACATACGTTAGCACTCGTTTTGCTTCTTGGTAATGTTGCATCGGTGGAGCAGACATGTAACAAGACAAATATGAAGTTGCATACATAATGTCTGGTCTTGAAGCACAAAAATATAGCAAACCTCCGATCATGCTTCTATACTTTGTGATATCTTCAAGTTTCTCTTTTGAAGGTTCTTTTGTTTTTCCATTTGGTGTTAAAGATGTTAATAATATCTTGTAGTCTTGTATTCCAAACTTTTTCAGAAGCTTCTTGGCATAATTTTTTTGTGATAAGAATATGCCACTCTCGTTTTAAATTACCTCCATGCCAAGGAAAAACCTAAGTTCTCCTAAATCTGTCATCTCAAACTCGTTCTTCATCTTTTCCTTGAAGTCTTCGAGTTCTTCTAAGTTGCTTCGTGTGATTATAATGTCATCAACATACAAACTAACCACCAAGATTTTGTTTGTACCTTTCTTCACATAGAGTGCTGAATCATTGATGCTTCTCTTGAATCCATTCTCGATGAAGTATTCATCAATACGACCATACCATGCTCTAGGTGTCTGTTTTAAACCATATAGTGCTTTGTGGAGTTTAAGGACTTTACCTTCGCTTTCTTCTTTTGTAAATCCTGGAGGTTGTTCTATGTAGACCTCCTCTTCTAATTTGTCATTTAGGAATGCGGACTTCACATCTATTTGGTAAAGTTTCCATCTGTTTTGAATATCAATAGCCATAATAGTTATAATCGTATCATACCTTGAAACTGGTGCAAACGTTTCAAGATAGTCCACACTATATTCTTGTGTTAATCCTCTGGCCACTAATATTGCTTTGTAATTGATGGCATCTCCACTTGCATTAGTCTTTAACCGAAAGATCCACTTGACACTAATCACGTTTTTGTCACTCGGTCTTTCAACAACACTCCATGTTTTGTTCTTTGAAATCATTTGCAACTCTTCTTTCATAGCTTCTATCCACTTTTCATCTTGCAATGCTTCTTCTAATGCTTGTGGTTCTTCAGCCATCATAAGACACATCTCACGTATAAGCGCTTCTTTTTCAACTTCATTTGTTTGACCCATCAAATCATTGATTGATCGATAACCTCTTAGACCAATGGATTCCTCTCCTCCTTGATTTATATTTCGATTTGTATTTGAAAGTTGAAGTTGGTTGAAAGCATTACTTATTTGGTCTATTTGATCGTTTAGATCATCTTCTACTCGTTGCTCTTGTGAGTTGATCTTGACTTGTGATAGAATTGATGTCTCTTCGTTTTTCCTGTCATTGCTCTATGTCTTCTTCTCACAATATGTCACATCCCTTGAAACCTCAACTTTCTCTTCATTCAGAAAATACACATGATAACATTTTGATTCGTTACTATAGCCAATGAATATCCCTTGTTTTGCTTTAGTGTCAAGCTTCCTTCTCTTCTCATCCGGTATGTGTATGTAGCATACACATCCGAAAATTTTCAAGTGTTCAACTCTTGGTTTCTTTCCACTCCATATCTTCAATGGCGTGACTCCTTTCTCCAATGACTTTGATGGTAATTGATTTTTCAAATATGTTGACGTTGCTATTGCTTCAGCCCAAAACTTATTTGGTAAGTTCTTCTCCTTGAGCATCGCTCTTGCCATCTCTACAAGTGTCATGTTTTTCCTTTCAACAATACTATTTTGTTGTGGAGAATAAGGAATTATTACCTCATGATGTATGCCACTCTCTTGACATAGTTTCTTGAATTCATTTGAGAGATATTCACCTTCTCCATCGGTTCTTAGTCTTTTGATCTTCTTCTCCGATTGATTCTCCACAAATGGTTTGAACAGCTTGAACTTTGACAACACTTCATTTTTGTTTCTCATGAAGTAAATCCACATCATCTTAGAGTAATCATCAATAAACGTAAGGAAATACTTACTTGAATTCAGCGATTCACTTTGCACTGGACCACACACATCCGAATGAATAAGTTCTAGTGATTAACTTGTTTTGCTTTGCGGTTTCTTTGAAAAACTTTTCCTTGATTGCTTTCCCATCTCACATAATTCGCATACTTCTCTTGCTACTGCAAATTTTGGAAGAATTTCTACTGTCTTTATCTTTTCCATTTGCATCTTGTCATAGTTTACATGACCCAATCGCTTGTGCCATAAACTCGTTTTATCTTCTTTTTCTTTGTATGCTACATACGTTTCTTTGCTTGATCTTTTCCACTCAATTGGAAAGTTTTTGTCCTTCATCTTAACGTCCATGATCTTCCTCCTTTTTGGGTCTTGGATGATGCAGTTTTCATTCTCAAAAATGAGTCAATATCCATTTGAGAAACACTTAGTAAATTCCTTGCCAAATCGGGTACATAAAGAATGTTTTTGATGACATGATCTCCTCCTTTGTTAGCTGACACTTGTATGTCTCCTTTTCCTTCAGATATGACTTTACCACCATTCCCAATGCAAATCGTTATCTTCTTGCTTTGATCCAGATTGATGAAGTATCTTGAATCCTTTGACATATGATTTGTACAACCGCTGTTCACTAGCCAAGATTCACCACCTAAATTTGAAGCCTCTTATCTTCAACGACACTAGAGAGCATGTGACACTCATTTTCACTTTCACAATTAGATTCTTCTAGAATTAGATGTGCTCTTTCACTCTTCCTAAGTCGACAATCTCTTAATATGTGCCCTGGCTTATTGCAAACATAGCACTTCCTTTTGTTGGTTGCACTTCTCTACGAACCATTCTTTTTCTTTTTCCTAAAACAATCGACCTCATTGTGTACATTGTGGTGCTGCTCATTGGTATGGGGAGAGGTTGTATAAGAGGGAAAACTCTAAGAAAGTGACATGTAAAGATTGTTGTATGCATGAAAAAGTCAAATTGCCACTGCTAGAACTTGCTATACAAGAGTTAATTGATCTTATTACAGACAATGATGAAAGAAGTAGGAATTTCAGAGGAAACATAAGAGCATACAACATGATGTTTTCTTTTACGTCTCTAAGTGGCAAGATTGACCATTCAATTAATGTAGGACATGGTCCAAAAATTTACAGAATTCATGGTGAGAATTACCATCTTATGGGAAGTGTGATTCCAGATAATGGTGATCCAAAATTCTCCCAGCTTTATATTCATGATACTTCTAACAAGGTAATGAATATACTTAGAGCTTACTGGTAATTTTATTTTGTGTTAATAGTTACTATATTGAAATTATTAAATAGTTTAGAAATCTATCAGATGAGTTTAATTATTTGTGTTTTCAGTTCTAACACAGACAACAACAGTCATGTGTCTCCTAATAGCTTGAGAACGGATATGATTGAGATTCTTAGCAAAATGTTAAAGGCAGTAAATCCTTACGTCAAAATGTTCAACACATACAAAGAACAATTTAGAAAGAAGATACAGAGACATTATATTTTGTTTTGATCAACGCATGAGATAAAGATGGATGTTTATACAATAATCCTTCTTCTTCCAAAGTTGTTGCATTGGTTGTTGGTGATTTTGTCTTTGGCAGGGATAAAAGAGATATTGTGTTAGAGCGAAAATCCCGCAAGCTGAAAAGAATAAGTGAGCTAAATGCATATTATTTGCCTTTATAGTATCCTGTTGTATTTCCTAGAGGAGAAGATGACTGGAGATTAGATATTGAGAACACTTTTTCAGATAGGCTTAGTACAAAACAAAAGAATATAACCTTGAGACAATACTTTGCATATCGTATTCAAGAAATGGATAACGAGTCAAAAATTCTTCTTAGTTCTAGAAGTTTATTTCAGCAGTTCATGGTTGATGGTTATACAACTATTGAGTCTAACAACATCGGTTTTTGAGGAAAAATCAAACAAAGCTTCAATCTGGAACTTATGCAAGTGCCAAAGAAGCATATAATCAAGGAGATATTGAGATGGTTGATCATGGTTCTAGATTCTCATTCTATCTTTTTCCCTGGTGGTGAAAGATTCATGAGACGAAATTACATGGATGCAATGGCTATATGTAAGTATCTCGGATGCCCTAATCTTTTTATCACATTTACATGCAACCCTAAATAGCCAGAAATAACAAGATTTCTTCAAGAGAGAGGTTTACGTCCCGAGGATAGACCTGATATTATCTGTAGATTATTTAAAATGAAGCTAGACAACCTATTAAATGATTTGACCAGTGATAATGGTGTATTTGGTAAAACTGCTGCATGTACTTTTTACAATCACTTTATTATATACAATTTTGTTTTTTCTACATTGTGTTTATATAGTTGATTATTATGTCAAAAATAGTAATTATATGGTAATTTTATTTTGCAATATTAACTTCTTAAATTTATAGTTTCAGCCATGTATACTATTGAATTCTTGAAAAGAGGACTTCCTCATGAACATATTTTGTTGTTTATGCATCAAAACAACAAGTACCCAAATGCTGAAGACATTGACAAGATAATCAGTGCTGAGATTCTGGATAGAGCTGAAGTTCCAGAATATTTTGATGTTGTCAAAGAAATGATAATTCATGGTCCATGTGGTTCTGTTAACATGAATTCTCCATGTTTGAAAGAAGGAAAATGCTCTAAGTTTTATCCAAAATGATATAATGAATCTACAATAGTTGATGAAGATGGTTATCCTGTTTGTAAGCGTTATGATAAGTGGTTCCTCATAATAGATTGTTATCAGTTTGATATAGAGCTCATATCAATGTAGAGTGGTGTAACTAGTCATCTGCAGTGAAGTACTATTTCAAGTACATTCATAAGAGACATGATAGAATAGCATTTGGTCTAAGGAGATCTAATGAAGATGGTGTTAGTAATGAGACACCATCTGAAGATCCTGAGATTGATGTAGATCAAGAAGATGTGGATGAAAGCAAGTCATATTTTGATTGTAGGTAACTCAATAATAACTTAATTTAGTTCATATATTTGTTAAATGTTTTCTACTTTACTATAATTTTATTAAAATATATTCATAAATTATATTCATAGGTATATATCTGCTTGCAAAGCAGCTTGGAGAATTTTGGCATTTCCAATCCACTATAGATCTATTCTTGTTGAGAAACTGTCGTTCCACGAAAAGGATCAACAAATTTTGGTTTGGAAAGATGATGATCCGTTCAAGTGTGTCCTAAACCGAAAGTCTACTGATCAGCCTATGTTTATTGCTAGGATAGAACGAAATAAACATGACCCAGAAGCAAGAAAACCTACATATGCTGAATTTCCTTCCAAGTATATATACAATAAAAAAGCCAAATCATGGAATAAAAGGAAAACTGCGAGATTTGCTGTTGGTAAAATTTACTAATTTCCACTTTGGCTTAAGGAATTATTTTTCTTGAGAATTCTACTTAACAAGGTTAGAGGTTCAACATGCTATGAGGATATCAGAACAATGGATGGTGTAGTATACAACACTTTCAAAGAAGCATGTATTGCTAGGGGATTATTAGATGATTCAGAGTGTATTGAAGCAATTCAAAGTGCAAGTCAATGGGCAACATCATCTTTTCTGCACCAGGTTTTTGTGCATATGCTTTTATGTAATAGCATAACCTCTCCAGAAATTTTTTGAGAAGCTACTTGGAGATTGTTGTCAGAGGATATTCTTATCAAAAGACGAAAGTTACTCAATAGCAAAGGTGGAAATTTACTTTATATTATAAAACTGATTGGATATTTATTACTAAATTTATATTTTAAATAATACAATTTTATTAAATTAATTTTTTTTTTGTGTGTAGATCTTATGTTAACTGAAGATCAAATTCAGAATTTCAATTTGGCCGAGTTGGATTCTTTTTTGAAGTCTAATGGTAGTTCATTGTCAAGGTATCCGTCGTTGCCATAATTAGATGATTCTTATACTCAGTCTCAAGTAAATTATTTTTTGGTTGAGGAGCGCAATTATAATTGTGCTCAGCTCAAAGAAGACCACGATGTAGAGGTTCAACGGTTGACCCATGAGTAGAAGATTATTTATGATGACATTGTACATTATGTATTGACCCGTAAAGGAGACGTTTATTTTGTTTATGGTTTTGGAGGTACCGGCAAAGCATTCCTCTGAAAAGTTTTATCTTCAGCTATACGGTGTAGAGGAAAAGTTGTTATCAATGTTGCTTCTAGCGGAATTGCTTCTTTACTATTAGTTGGTGGGAGGACTACACATTCGAGATTTGGTATCCCTATAAACCCTGATGAGTTTACAACTTGCTCTATGAGGAAAGGATTTGATTTAGCTAACTTATCAAAGAAACATCTCTTATTATATGGGATAAAGCTCCCATGATGAGCAAGCATTGCTTTGAGTCTTCAGATAGAAACTTGCGTGATATTATTGGGATAGAGACAAACCATTTGTTGGAAAAGTTGTTGTATTTGGTGGTGATTTTAGACAAGGTTTACCTGTCATTGTTGGTGGTGGTAGAGCCGGTACTGTAGTGGCAGCATTGAACGCATCTTATCTCTGGAATGATTGTAAAGTTCTCAGGTTGACAAAGAATATGATGCTATTATCTTCTTCTAATATAAGCATTGACGAGTCAGAAGAAATTCAACATTTTTCCGATTGGATTCTTGCTATTGGTGATGGCAGGATTAATGAACTTAATTCAGGTGAAGTTATGATTGATATTTTTAGAAGAATTACTTATTACAGGAACATCTAATCTAGTCATCTCTATTTGTTTGGAAGTATATGGTTATTTTTTGGATCATCTCTATGACCCAATATTCTTTCAAGATAGGACTATATTATGTCCCACAAACATGGATGTTGATCTAATTAATGATCACATGCTTTCACTTCTAGCATGTAATTTTTAACAATAAACTTTGATTTTTATTATTCGTTTTTGTTATATAAACATGGTTATAATTTTATGGCATATATAATGATAACAATTTAACTATCATGAACCGAGTTTAGATAATTAAACCTTTTTTTTACAGGCGATGAGATGACTTATCTGAGTACAGATAGCCTTTGTCCAGCTGATTCTTATTCTATTGATACAATGATCCTTACACCAAAATTTTCTTATTAATATTAAGATGTCTAGCTTGCCTAATCATTCTATCAAATTGAAAGTAGGAGCTCATATTATGCTAATTAGGAATATCGATGCTAAAGCTGGACTATGTAATGGTACAAGGCTACAAGTTACTCAAATGGCTAAATAAGTCATTGAAACCCGTATAATTACTGAGACAAGTTGGTGATAATATACTAATAACTAGAATGATCATCTGTCCTTGAGATACAAAGTTGCCATTCAAAATGCGTCGCAGATAATTTCATATATCTATTGCCTTTGCTATGAGAATCAACAAAAGTCAAGGTCAGACACTAAACAAGGTTGGTTTATTTCTACCAAGACCGGTTTTCTCTCATGGTCAATTATATGTAGCTGTTTCTAGAGTGAAATCTAAAAATGGATTGAAGGTTTTAATACTTGATAAGGATGGAAACGCTTAAAGCAAGAGAATGAATGTTGTTTACAAAGAAATTTTTTAGAATTTATAGAATGTAAATATTTCTATTTCTTTATGTTTTTGATTATTTTTTTACAACATTGTATCGAGATTTCTGAATAATTTAATTTCTATTTTCACCACTAAAATATTTCCCTTATAACAAATAAATTCTGGTAACATCGTAATACTCCATAGATATACAAAAATTATTCTGTATTAATAACAAAAAATTATTTTTATTTTCAACATTAAAAATATGTCTAACAATTCAAAACAAAACAAACATTTTTTGTTACAAAACATATATATATATATAAACCGATCATTTATATAAATTTTAATTTTATATAATTAAGACATTATTAATTAATTTAACGTATCTTAATTTTTATAATATTTATTTTTGTTTAATTTATAACTTATTTATTATGAAAAATGGTACTTATAAAAAAGTAATCATTTATATAAATGTTACTTTTATATAATTCCAATATATGGTAATTGTTATATATATTTTATATAATTATAGTATATATTAATTCTAAAAATAAATGTTGTTAATCTGTCTATATTTCATATCATTCTTAATCTAAGATTTTTGATGTTGGTGAATATTTCCGCAATGAAATCTAATATACATCAATGTCTTATAAAAAGGTTATCTTTATATGATCAAACTCAATGTCTTCTTAAAAGCATATCTTTATTAGTTGTTATTCTAATTAACAAAAATGTTTTACTAAATCAATTCACAAATCAAGATTATATCGGCTGTTTTAAATTATTAATAGAAGTATCTCACATTTTCAGTTTCCTAATAAATATTTATAATCATTCATATATATTAAGCAATACTATATTTATAAATACATCGATATTTATGATAATTCTTGATTTGTCAACAAAGCAAATAAGGATTGTCTAAAAAACCAAATACATAAATAAGTATCATAATTCTTAACCACTAAATACATAAATAAATAATTCTTATAATTTTTAATAAGTTTAAAATTGCCTAACCACATAAACATCTTCTAATTATTTGGAAATATAAACCGAGACACATAGTCCTAAAGGCATACATCACATACTCCTTCAATTGGTAAATCATTCCATGATCCTCTTCCCAACCATCAATGTAAGGAGTTACCTGAATAAATCCTCCATTGCATTCACATTCTCCTCTAATGTATGAATGTTGAAGAACATTTAACTGATCTTCTCCTCACCAACAAAGAGCAGCAGGTCTGTGCAAGACATTTCCTTAAAGTTCTCCTACATAGTCTAATGTTTCGATTACCATCGACCTTAGTAAACTTCTTAATACCATGTAACCTTCATCTCTTCTATACCCACCAATACATATTAGAATGAATCCATAAAGCAGTTTGGCCTCTTGAATTCCAGCATCACAAGCTTTAAGTAACCTATCTAAACCATCTTCTTGGTTTCCATCCACAAAATAATCTCTTATTCCACATCGGTAAATCGCTTCAATATTACCGGAATCACATAACATCCTATGGAAGTTATTGAATATGTTTCTTCTGTTTGGGAACGGATAAAAAGAAACATTAGTGATAGAGATGTTATGGAGCACTTCATCTTTGTTAAAGATGTCTCTAAATTTTGGACAAACCACTCTCATATTTTGAATCTCTTCAATCCCTTCAAGTCCACATTTAGAAATTATTTTCATCAAAATTTCAACGGGCCTATCCATTAGGTTTGTAACTTTGACATCTTTTTCTGCAAACAAAAACACAATTAGACTTATTTAAGTATATAATGATATATTATTCCGGTTAAAATAAAAAAATATCCATAGATGTAACTCTCTTTAAATATAATATATATAAATTCTTGAAAAACAAATACATTTTAAAATCAATATAAAGCAAATGATACTGTAAAATAATAAATAAATCTTCAAAAACTATATTACTTTTCCATTAACAACTATGTATAAAAGAGTAAACTTTGTATTAAGTTTTACCAAATTTCTCTGTCTCAAGTTCTTAATACTAATTTGATAACTTAGTTATCTAAAGAGAAGTCAGTGTAGCATAACTTACTTGATTTTTTTCAGATTTGAATCCCGATATCTTTTCATCTATCAAATTAATATAGCCTCAATAAGAAATTATAATAAAATCTTTACGTTTATAAATAAATATGCATTATATATATATATAAATTAAAGTGATACCTTTGTTATTTTGATTCTTAATGATGATTTCAAAATAATAACCGAGATTTGTAGCAGGGAATACAAGAGAAGGAGTTTGTGTTGTGCTGTGTTGTTTCTTATTGAGATTGTCGATTAAGGAAGAAGAAGTTATAAAAATCTTTTGACGGTTTGTTTTCTCTTGGCATAAGATTTTCTTGCATGTAATAATTATAATAGTTACCAATAAAGTAGTGGTACATTTCTTTAATTTTTTATGTTTTTATATAAAAATGAGTTTTTGTAAGAAAACCGATTGAAATGATATGTACATTATATTATTAATTATTTGGTAAATAAGTATATATAAATTAATTATCTTTTTATAACTTATTTTTTCTTAATCTACCAAATGTAAGAAGGAAAACAAAATTTACCAAATATAAATAATCTTATTTTTATTTTTTAAACATCATGTAAACAATTTTATTTATGATAAGTAGTTTATCTTTACAATTTTAAACAAACCACACATATTCTATATTATTTTAGATTTTTAGATATTTATTATATTTATAAATATGAAAATCCAAAATTAGTTTGTTTACAAATTATAGTATTAAAAAATATTGAAATGCATTAAATATATATGTACAAATACATTTTTGGAAATTCACATATCTACCTCTCTAATTTGTACATATATAATATTTTTTTCCTTAAATAATATCATAAGTATATAATGTATAATTGAATACAATCAAAATCAAAATATTTATTTCGGGAGAGACATAAATAATTACGTCATCACTACCTATATTTAGTCTGATTTTAATTTATTTTATTACTTCTTACATGTTTAATTACTGTAATTAAGTTTTTATTATTGGTTTCTATTATTTTCAATTTCTAATTAAGGTATGTACATTTAATATTAAACTATTTTATGCTACATAACTCATATAAAACTACAAATGATAATTGTCTATATAATAAGAATTTATTACAACACTATTTTTGATTATATTCAATTTGATAGTTTAATTTGTGTGGTTATAATATGAATTATGTTTTAGAAATTTTATATTTTTGAAATTATATATTAGCATTATAATCATAAGAACGAATGTAAAAATCTAATGTTTGCTCTCCATATTCATATTAAATTGATCAATATATACTTATTAAGTTAAAATAGTGCAACTAAACAAATAAAATAAAATAATTTAGAAATTTTTAATATCTGAAATTTTACATATGATTTTTTTTAAAACAAAACCAAAATTACATATAACTGTTTTGTTAATGAATACCATTAGATATTTTATTAAAAAATGTCCAATTATTATATTTATTCTGTTAACCACAATAGAATATCCTAATAATAGTATTTTGAGTTTTAAATTATATTACATTGATCTATATAGTCGCTAATTAATTCGAATAATACAAATTTAAGGTTAGTGTTTAAGTTTAGAGCCAATTAATTGAAAGTATGTCAATATATATGGATATATATTAAATAAGTTTACAAAATTTGATTATCACGTTATATTATCTTTTGAACTATTATAAGAAAATTCAGATTCTCATTATTTCTATTTTTTATTTTACGAAACTAATTTTTGTTACCCGTAGAAATACTAAAACCTCTATACACCAAACATTAACCTAATTGTAACTACAATTTCTCTTCTACATATATCTTCTTCTTATAGTTTATCACCATGAAATCAAACAATTTTCAATCTCTACTTTTTTTTCTCCATCTTTGAAAAGAATTAGTTTAATCAATTTCAATACTTACATAGACTATTAATTAGGCCAAAAAATTTATATATATTAGATGTCATTTTCCTTTGCTTAATTTTTCAAAACCTTTCGGTTTTCTCATATTGTATTGTTTAACTGAAAACATGACCAGTAATGAAACGTGTTGTCAGAATTTATTAGTAATTCATAATCATTATATTTTTCACAGACACGCCGTTTTATAAAACCTTTTCGTTAACTCTACTTTGTTCATTTCCTTTATAAAACAATATATTCAATCTTCTACATTTACATCAGTCCTATTTCTCCTATCAATATTTATCTTGTTTACAGAGCTTCAAGTCAAAAAACCATACAGCCAAAGAGACAAAGATTGATGATCGATGAGTCAATCATTTTTACTTTGCATGATCATCATTTGATAATGATCGCTAAACTTACTGCAAAATCTTCTTTATCTTCATTTCTATACCTTAGAGCGACTTGCAAGAAGATGAGGACAATATGTGATGATTAACATATTCTCTCTACGTTATCACTTGATGAAATCAGGTTTGTTCCATATTGGCCTGATGTGGAGCAAGCGAGTTAAAGGTATTCTAAGCTCTGCGACAATGACAATCCTGAAGCTTTGTATTGTTTTGGTCTTTGTTCTTTTTTATGACAACAAACAAGTTTTGGGTCTCAAGTTATTTCAAATGGCTTATTTGCTTAACCACTACTATGGGAAGTATCTCTACGAGATCCTGCTCTTACATATTGGTGGAAAAGAAAAAATGAAGAGATTCAAATTCTTTCACAATATATTGAACTGTTACTCTCAAAAACAGTTCAAGTTTTCTTCGAGTTTGATCATCGTGTCGATGCAAATCTCTGGGCACTATGTCATGAAACAATAAGAACATTGAAGAAAAATTTGTTCCAGAGAAGTGCGGATGTGATGGGAAGACGAAAGTTTTTTATGAAGTTGAAAATATGTGGCATGAATTTGGAGCGAAGAATGATATTTTAATAGCAGAAATGTGTTATGATTGTTTCTGGAATTGTGTAGCTAGACATTCCTTAAGTGGGTGGAATTTTTAACATATCATAAAATTTTGATTGTTGCACAATAAGTTTATAATCATAATATATTTTTTGTGATGCTTTAAATTTCTGTATGTTTATCAAACCTATCAACAGGAATTGATCAATCGACTTTTCCATTTATTAAAATATAATTGTTTTTGTTTATTAATATCCTAATAATTGTATTCTGAATTTTAAATTATATTACATTGATCTATATAATCTCTAATTGATTTGAATAATGTAAATGGAAGGTTAATTTTAGAGCCAATCAATTAAAAGCATGTCAATAAAGCCAATCAATTGGAATTTTACATTGTTTGTTATCCACATTCATATTATATTGATCATCATCAACTAAGTAGATATGTAACAAATCAAAATGTATATACAAGAGAAATATAAGTTGGTTCATAAATTTATTAGGTCCATTCATAAATTTACTATAATCGCAATAACATATTCAAGATATTAAATGATATTGATAATTATCATCAAGAACTGCTCCTCAGAAATGTTAAAGATAATTGTATTCTACATATTCATTATACAATCAAGATAACTAATTTAAACAATTATCAAACACATATCACCATAATATTAAACATAAATGTCTATTTAGATTACTGAATTATAAAAATTACAAGATAAAATGTTCATAATGCATAATAACAAAATTAAAAATATAAAATTACATAGCACCTTAGCAAACAAACTTAAGGTAATATAAATTGAAATTGATAGTCCCATAAGCAAATTTGACATGCTTCAGAAATTAGTTCATCAATTCCATGATCAACACCATCCTACCCTTCAAAAAAGGGAACAACCATTGCAAAATCATTATTGCATTCACATTGACTCTATCATAAGACATATTCAGGATTCTCATTCGAAGGTCTCCTTGAATACGAAGTCCTTCTGGTCCAAAGCAAACCAAATCTCAAAGTTGAGCTAAGTATTCCAATATTGTTCCCACCGTTGGTCTTAATAGATTTCTTAAGACATTGTAGCCTTCTACTTTAGTTTGTTCTCCGAGACATACCATAATTATTTCATAAACAAGTTGTGCCTCCGGAATTCCAAAGTTACTTGCTCTAAGTAACTTATCTAAACCATCTTCATGAAGACCATTAACAAAATAATTCCTAAAACCGGTTCTGTATATAGCTTCAATTTTTCCTACCTCACATAACCTTTCATAAAATCTATTGAAAACATTATTGTCAATTCCCATTAGATAGAAAGGTACATTTCCTAAAGACATCTTCCTCTTCACATCGTCTCTGTTGTACATCTCACAAAATTTTTTTGCAATAAGCTTAACATTCCTAATTGTATGTAATCTCTCAGGTGCACATTTACTACATATCACCGTTAAGATCTCATCCGGCAACAATAGTATATTCATGTTCGAATCTGGTCTTCTCTACAAATATTAAAATAAAATTTAATATACATTTTTAGAATGCTTCTAACATTTTAGATATACATTGTTCGATAATATCGTTTTTTCTTATTTAAATCTCTTTCCATTAAATCAAGTATCAAGTAAAAGTCTAACAATATTTATTCTATATACTATTTTTAAATATGTATTAAAAATCTATCAAATCCCCTAATTACATAAGCGGTTTCTGTTTTATATAAGTCTATATTGGTATGTAAGAACAAACTTAACAATATTTGCCTTGGTTGTTAGCTTCTAAAACCTAATTTAAAAATCATTTTCCTATTCTAAATAATTTTCTTACAAATTTCTTTTTAATTTTGTGACAATCAGTCCTCTATATCTTTCTTGCTAATTAAAAAAATAATAGACAAAGATACCTGATTTTCTCTTTAAATAAAAAATCCATCTCTTTCCATCTATGAAACCAAAATATGTTTTATGAGTAATTCTATCAAAATATACATGTAAATAAACTGCATTTCAAGTTGAAATATGAAGATTGATAAGTACTTTTGGTTTTTGTTTGATTACTCAACGCACCTTTTCGTTTTCCTCTACGAAAGTTCTCTCTAAAAGAAGTTTAAATGGTGATGTTTGAAATTTTTTTAGATATGTAATGTGTTTGATTGAAGACAAAATGACGAAATTTTTTTTGATATCTTTTCGGTTAATTTATAAGATTTTCTTACTTACCATCATTTTTCCGATTACAAATAAACGTAGTATTATATTTTAATTAACATCTTTCTTTGTTTAATAAATTAATTTCTCATATAACAAAATAAATAAGTACATATTTATACTATTATAATTATAATGTACTTGGAAATTACTGGTGATTTAAAATATAATTCAACAATCTAATATAACAAACTCTAAACCCTAATTATAATCATATATTTCGACTTATTGTTTATCTCAAAATTTAATTAACAATTATGTATAGTTAAGTTGGGTTTTATTTATTTGTGCAAGTTTTTTATAGTCTCATTTTATCTTGATCCATTAAAACAATTCATTTTTCCACTCATTAGATATAATATGTTGTACCCAAATGGATCCAACAATTTTGTAACCAGATCAAATTTAACAAATTGATTAACTAAAAGTCCATATTTTATGGATCTTTTGATGCTATAAAGAGCCTACTTCGTTCTACAATATTATTTTTAAAAAATTGCTATAACGAATTCAAATGCTATATATTTTTTTCATTTTGAATTCAAATGTATTCTTATAAATTATAATAGGATAAGTTTGGAAAATACAATATATCTGGTTCGGGAAAATAGTTAAACCAATCAAGCATATAATCATATATTCTTTACTTATTTTTAGTATATTACTCAATTCAGCAAATATGTATTTTAAACCCTATTTTCTGTCCTATATATACTCATAATAGTTAGATTCAATATATATATATATATATATATATATATTATTCATTATTTTTTGGCATTCAACTACTTATAAGAAGATAAATTTCTAAGAGCACAAAATGGATTGGATTTATTTGCCTCATAGTATCCTTATTTCAATTGTCTTTCATTGTGTCAGTTCATTTAGTTTCCTAATCCTTCGGTTGGTATGTATTAAATTTTATAGCATATGTGACAAACCTCAAGTACAGTATCGAGTTTTTCTCATAGATGATTTCTTCCAACCTGCTTTTGATTCCCCTCAAATCTACTATAGAGGGTGCCAACGACTACGGAATAATGGAAACCCTGAAGCGTTGAATCATTTGGGAATAGTATGCTATTTCTTTGATAATCGTAAAGCTGATGGATTAATATTATTACATGAAGCTGTTCAAAGATGTTTGCCTAAAGCTATCTATCTATATGGAATCATTCTCATATGTCTTGGTGGTAGAGCAAAACAAGAAGGTTTTAAAATCCTCTATGTTTTAATCAAGCCTCTAATGTCCAAAACTTTAAAACAACTTGAGATATTACGCGGACGGATAGAGAAATATGTTATGTGGTGTGCACAAACGGTCTTGCTACAACTTAAAGCTAAATACTCGAAAGAGTAATGCTTTTGTGATGGTGAAAATTCTAATTTCTTGAATAGCAACAATATATGGCATATGTATGGTGCTAATGCAGACATGAATACTAAGTCATCATGTAGCATTTGTATATGGGATCATGAAGTTAATTTTTTATACTGTATATTCTTGGATTTTAATATAAGAATATTTAATGAAATAGATCATTTTTATTATTATTTTGGTTATATGAATTTATAACTATTATTTATATCGATTATTATTAGTTTATATATAAATTTTGTTTATTTAATTTTTATTTATTTTCTATCAATTATAATAAAACAAAGTATAACAGGTTATAAATGATAAATTGCATTTCCAATTATAATTTTTAATATCAATACTTGTTAAATTAAAATTTAAATATTTATATTATGAATCTAAAATATATATGGTAAAAATAACCGGAACTTTTCTTTATATCATCCGAATATTTTGTATTGATTATCATTTACTTTTGGTTTATAAAGGGATAGTATACAAATTTGAAATATATATTTGTTGCAAAATATACGATAAATAATAAATGTAATATTAAATCCTGAATTTCCGTTATTAACTTCTCTTAATATATTTTCTTTATTTTCTAAAAAATTATTATTTATGTACCTAAAATGATTTGAATGATCCATAATATTTCAGAAAGTATATATACAAATCTAAGTAAGAATATATTCAATATTTAGAATATGCTATTTATATTCCTCTAATATTATCATTCTATTAAATACATATAGTTTGAAGACGATAAATACACATTTCATGAATATAAATCTGATTGTGTTCTTCATTTTACATTTATACCTCTTTTTACAAGTTATTATCAATATTTATTAAGTTCCAATGGTTTCTTTTTTAATATCTTTATCTGATGATCTTTTAATCAAAATTGCATCATATTGTGCTGCAAATTTTCTAAAAGGTGTTCCTAACCTTAGATGCATTTGCAAAAAATTCCATACTTTATGTAATGAAAGTCTTATTCTCTTTAGACTTTCTTTGGAAGAATTAGAATTCAATCCAAGAGATATACACTATTTTCAGCTCTACCAAACATACCAGAAGTTACAGAATCATGTGAATCCTGAAGCACTATATATGTTAGGAATAGTACGTTATTTCCATGATAACAACAGAGATGAAAGATTAAAATTATTGAAAAACGCTTCAGATAAAAGCAATATTGATGCATTGTATCTTTATGGTGTTTCTCTTTCATGTCTTGAAGGATCATCAAAAAAACAAGGTTATCAACTTTTGTCTTCGTTTTTCAAAACTACACTATTGTAAACCTACGAAAACTTTTTTACAGTTCATTTGTGTGAAATGCAATCTTAATCCCACCAATCCATTGATTTTCAAGATTTAATGGATTCATATATTAAAGACATCTGTCTTGCAATTCACCAACCAATATATGGTGACATTGAAATATCCAAGGCATGCAAAATTTGCATATTTGATTTTGAAAGCTGTTCCACACTAGATAGAAGCTACTTATTCGAAGAAAATTTTTGGTAAGAGAATTTTTGGTAAACGGTATTTTTTGTTTCTTAATATTCTCAACTTTTTTTGCCATCAAATCTATTATATTCAAAGAATATTTATTATAGACATTATATTTGGTGTTCATATATTTCCACTCTTTACAATTTTTTTTTTTATTCAGTTCTTAGTTATATATATTAACTTAATTAATCTTATGTTATTGATTTATTAAATTCTGCTATCATTTGTATAGTATATATAAACTATCTATTATATAAAATATACAATACATAATTTAAGCGTATATAATAACTATATTTAAAGTTAAGAACAAATATTAATTATAAGTGTATATATAATTAACCATAGAGCAAAAATACGTCATATATAATCTAAAAATTGTTAACTATAAAAAATCGCATATCTAAAACTAACGATGATTATTTATTAACGTTAATATATATATAAAGTAAATAATAATATTCAAGTAATAATTATATATAATCATACTGCATATAGATTAGTATAACATGTCATATATATATATATATATCACAACACATAAAAATTGTAAGAGAAATATACATTAAACGAATCTATTTTATTAATTCAAAATCAATTCATATATTATTTCCAAAAAAGAATACGGATAACAAGTAAATTCAAATAATTATATACTTCAATAATTTTAAGAAAATATAATCTCATACAACCGCACAGGACATTATTTAGTACATAATATTATCTATCATTAAGTGTTTACCATCCCTATTAATACTAGCTTTCTTTATGCAATATAGGTCCATAATACTCCTACCAAATACTATTAACGAGTTTCAAATTTATGTGCATTACAAAAAATAATATTGAAAAAATTGTTAAATTTTTAAGAGAGACAAAATTAATGAAAGGTGAGATTGCAACACATCCAATATATGAACAATTATTGGCCGCACACGTGGCATGTTTGAGAGTAGCTACTCCGATTGATCAACTTTTGATTATTGAAGCTCAGCTTTCTCAGTCTAATTATCTTCTTCAGTATTATGCTTCATTCACCGTTGGATTCTCTCAACATGATCCTCACGAGCTGGAATTTTTTTGGTACGCTTTATTATTAATTATTATTTTATAGAAAAATTAATCTTGTTTTGTTAATTATTTATTCTGTTTTGTTTTCATTGTCCCCTCAGAGCAGAATCAGGTACTTCAATTGTTAGCTCTACTGATAAATTTCAATAGTATTTCCAGAACTTAGATTATGATAAGAAATATGGATTCATTGAAGATATCGATTCGTTCTCTATCCCTAAAGGATTAACTGAAGAAACGATTCGATTGATATTGATATAAAGAGGATCCAGATTGGATGCTTGATTTAAGATTCAAGTATGTGTTTATAAGATAAAAAGTATGTTAACCAATGTGCCCGGTTACTATCCCTATAGGTCTTCTGGTTACTATCCATATAGGTTTTCTCGTTACTATATTGATGTCGCATTTTTTGTGGCCGCTAAATTTTCTGGTAACTATTACTTTAGTCTATTGCTTTCGTCTCTGTCTGCTATATATGCTTATAGTCGCTAACTATATCCATACCGAATAGTTGTTCAGTGGGAGTCGAGATGTTTAATTTCGGGATGGTGAAGAATTGATTTATCTTCGATCCATCACTTCCACCGTGAGCTGACATGTTAGTGATGATCTTTAGAAATTGTTGATGTTTTGTGGAACTGGAATAAAATTGGTTGGATTAATATTTGGATATAACGTTAATGAATCTGGATTGGTGTTGGAAATCGTATTTTTCATTCAAGTTTTACATTAGCTAATAACTGTGATGTTGTAAATTTGAAGAAGCTGACACTCCTTATCTTTGCTAACATAATATTACTCTGAAAACATATCCGTTCATGAGTACTATCTATATCGAACATTACCATGTACATGCTTTTGTACCATCTAACTGGTTCCTTACCGTTTACAAGCTATGTTACCCGGGTACTGTCTATATGTGTTATTGGGTAATATACATGTTTTCTGGTAAAATATATGTTAGCTGATAACATATCCATTAACGAGTACTACCTAACTCGAACATTACCTTGTACATGCTTCTGTACCATCTAACTCATTTCGTACCGTTTACTCGTGTGTTGATATATTTCTACTTTAATATCTTTTAGGTATCCTTTTTAGTTCATGTTGCATACATTTCATAACATTTACACATGTTCTAAGGTCTCAATAGCTTCATTTGCACACTTTACATCCGCATTGCACGCATGTCGCATATGAAGAGTTTTCAGGTACTTTGGGAGCATAATTGGAGCATCGAGAACGTCGTGGAAGCTTTAGGACCGGATAATGAGCTTTAAGCACAACCAGGAGCAGGACACTCGATATGAAGTCGAGTCTGCAAACACTCGAGATATAGTCAAGTCCCCACCGCCCCACTCGCCATCACTCGCTGTCACTTGATGGTGATGCCAAGCCTACTCACACTCGAAAGGCCACTTCATTTAAAGGGACCAAACTAAGCCCCTCACCACTCAAAATGGGCCACTACACCTACTGGGACTAAACATCTTTAGTCTCGAGACATTATGTTGGTTTTCTCTTCTTTAGGTTAAGCGAGGGTCTAAGTATAAAGACCCTTTGGATGAGGAAAAATTAATCAAAGTTTTACGGTTGCTTGAAAAAAATTTGAGCTTTTCATTGTTGTGATTCCATAATAAGAATTCTTCTTTAGTTTATGATCTTTTATGCAATTTAAGTTTAAGTTTCATTCAAGTCTTTTTCATTCTAAATTCTAAGATCATGTCATCTACTTTGATTGTTATTCTGTTTGCTTCACCTACGTGTTCTGAGTAGATTAGCTAGGATTTGTGAGGGAGTGGATTAGACCAACATGGATCTTAAAGCTTACTAGGTCGCTTAAGAATAGATCTTGCTTTGGTTTCTTCTTTTTTGGTATTGTTAAATGCTTATTTTGTTCTGATCAATCAAAATCTTTTCATTGACGTTTAGTACTCGAAAGATGTAATGAACTGTCTGATTTAACTGTTTCATAGATTTGCATTCTTAGCTCAAGGGATTGAATATCTAAGGTGTTGATTAGGATCGAGTTAGTTGTATTATTTTTTATGTCTCTTAATTTAGACTAGCATTCTGCTTAACATTTTTGTATTATTTTTTCTTGTTGTTTAAATGACTCGTTTAGGTTGATAGATAACGAAACCATAGAACCGATTTGGCTTGAATTAGAGTAGTCTATCACATTCTGATTGCTAGTTACAGTCCCACTTGGATGACATCTTTTATACTACATCAACATCTTAGTGTAATAGGATTTGACAAATAGGGTAAAATACTTTTATCAAATTGGTGTTGTTGCCAACTGGGTTTCTGTTTACTACGTTTAGAAGTTTAGACTTTCTGAGATCAAGTTATTTTCTGTTTCTCGTTAACTTTAGTTTGCCTTCATCTCTTTCAGGGTAAACTTACAACTCGAGTTAATTTCCTCATTGTATGCAGACACGTTCTCAAGGCAGTCAGAATTTTCTCCCTCTCATAGACAACATTGACAGACTTCCACGTGAGTTGAGAGAGCCGAATAACCAACTTTGCAGAAAACAAGAAAAATCAGGAGAAATGACATCCCATGATCAATCAAATTCAAAGACGCCGTTGGTGCTGCAGGAGACGCACCATGAAAAAGTTTTACCTGTTAGGAGACCTAGAACAATCAGAGCAAGAGATGCACCTATCAGTCACACTCAGCGACAGGGAATTGTTCTTCCAGCCACTCTGAACAATAACTTCAAGATCAAAAGTAGTCTTATCTCCATGGTACAAAACCGCAAGTTTCATGGACTGCCTTTGGAGGACCCTCTCGATCATCTAGATGAGTTTGAAAGGCTCTGCAGCCTAACTAAGATCAATGGAGTCAGTGAGGATGCCTATAAGTTGAAGTTGTTCCCATTCTCTCTTGGGGACAAAACACGTACTTTGGAGAAACATTTGCCTCATGGCTCTATCACTTCATGGGATGCTTGCAAATATGTATTTCTTGCCAAGTTCTTCTCTACCTCCAGAACTGCAAAGCTCCGCAATGATATTTCCAACTTTGTGCATAAGAATTCATAGCCATTCTCTGAAGCATGGGAGTGGCACAAAATGTACCAAACTCAGTGCCCTCACCACGACTTCACCACTCAAACACTGCTGAGCAATCTCTATAGAAATGTTCTACCAAAAATCTGCATGCTATTGTATATAGCCAGCCATGGCAACTTCCTAAACAACGATGTTGATGACGGCTAGGAGTTAATGGAGAACCTTGCCCAAGCAGATGGACAATATGGCGAAGACTTTGATAGAAGTGTTAGAGGTACCCTGGATTCAGATACAGTGAGCATAAAGGAATTCAGGACTATGAATGACAAATTGGACAAGTTGCTCATGGTGCACCGTAAACACGTAAACTCAGTATGTAGCGACGAACTAGTTTAGGACGAAGAGGATGATCAGGTTGAAGAAGTTAGTTTTGTACAAAATCAAGGAGGAGGTTACAAACAATACAACAACTGTAAGCAACATCCAAACCTCTCCTTCAGGAATACCAACATTGCTAATCCCCAAGATCAGGTCTACCCACCCAAACCCCAACCCGTTCAACAAAACACGTATGTATCGAAACAACAATACAACCAGAGTTTTCAGCAGCTCCGATCATACCAATAGGGTATGAAGCACATACTCCACCGCTTACTCTATAGAGTCCAAAGGTTATGGATTTTCTCTAACAGATTATGCAGGGACATACTAAGATAGCTAATGAGTTGACAACGAAGTTAGTTGAGGTGTACACGAAGATAGACGCATCTCACAATGATCTCAACTGCAAATCTGAGATATTGAATGCTCGACTCAAGTACTTTGAGAGTCTCCTCATCTCATGTAAAAACACCTGGACAACTCCTTGGGAAAGCAGTTCAAAACCCAAAGGAATACCATGCCAATGCCATTAATCTATGGAGTGGACGTGAACTGCTAATTCATGAAGAGAGTGCTAAGGATACTGAGGACAGCAACATTCAGGTGGGGAAAATTACCTCATCAAGGATCAGGCTGAAAAATCCACTCCAGAAGTCCCACTCAGACAAGTGACTCAACCTGACGATGGTCTCATGCCACCTACTGTTGAAAAACCCACGATCGATGCCAATCTCGACACACCAGACTGAGTTGAATCTAATTACACAACATCTGATGCTCAAAAACTGTAAGCAAGTCAGGAGAAGAACAAACCTTTCGTCCCGCCACCATACAAACCTCAACTGCTGTTTCACCAAATGTTCAGGAAGGATCTGACTGAGAAGTATAAAGCCTTGTTCGACAAGCAGATGAAAGACATAGTGGTGACAAGCTGAATCAAATTGGCGCCGTTACCAAATCGGTTTTACTTGTTCCAGCTTATAGTTGGCTAGATTTAGGATCAAGTTTATTGTCTCTTATTGAACTTGTCTGTATTTCATTCAGCTTGGATCTCTAAGGACCAAGCTTATTCTTATTGACAAGTTTTTGTTTCTGTCTCTGCAGGCCTCGCCAGGTACACTCGCCATCCGACCCCAAAGCCAGAAACAGATTCCACATCCTCACTCCAACTCCAGCGAGTTGTGACAGCGAGTGGGTCGTTTAATTTGCTCGGTGGATGGAAACACGGTCTAAAGGTTCCCATAACCTTCCCCCACCCATTGACGACATCAACCAACTTGTCCGTGAGATCTGTCGTCTCCGTAGTATGATGCATCAGCCACCACAAGATCTGGACAACTCTACACCAGGAACGACATCGGATGGTACCCCTCCGTTGGTCAATGAAGCAGCCCAACAGGTGCGAGCACAGAACCCCGCTCGTAGCCCTCGTTGTATTGGTGCGAGTGATGCGCCGAGTGCTCACATTGTATGGAATGGGATCCAACCGCCAGCGATTCAAAACAACAATTTCGAGATCAAGAGTGGTCTCATCTCAATGGTGCAGAATAATAAGTTCCATGGTCTACCTTTGGAGGACCCCCTCGACCACCTCGACGAGTTCGAGAGGCTTTGCTCGCTCACTTAGATCAATGGAGTGAGCGAGGATGTGTTGAAGCTTCGACTCTTTCCCTTCTCTCTTGGGGATCGGGCACATCAGTG
>OVBA01003120.1:0-29877 GCA_900406435.1 Lepidium aucheri | reverse complement strand
GACCTCACTAAAACCTACAACAAAGAACCTATTAAACCTACAACATTAAAACTATAAACCTACAACAAAAGAAAACTGAGTCCACAAATAAGACATATTCATCCCACAAAACCTACAACAACTGATTAGTAAACCTACAATATATACCTCAGTAAAACCTACAACAACTGACTAATAAACCTACAACAAAGTACCTTCTAAACCTACAACGAAGAAAACTAAGTCGAAATTACGACATCTCCATCACACAAAACCTACAACAACCGAACAGTAAACCTACAACAACTATCTCAGTAAAGCCTACAACAAAACACTAATATACCTACAACAAATGAAACTGGAAACCTACAAGACATGGTCGTAAACCTACAAGACTAGGACAATTTTCCGCCTTTTTTCTCTCTGCTGACGTGGAATTATTTATTAATGGCAGTTTCGTAATTTTTTTTTTCCAAAGCGAACAGAGATAAAGCAGAATAGAAAATACCAAAAGAGTAGAATTGTAATTAAAATCTTTTTGAACTATTGTGGTCAATATATGATGAAAAAAGATTATTCTAGTAATTCAACCATAAAAAAAACAGGAATTATTTGACAAAAAGAAAAAGCCCACGAAAACAATGCAACTAGTTTTTGTTTGCTACGACAATTCGACCCTTTTGGAACCACTCGTCGATCTGCTTCTATGGCACATCGATTGCACGAGTTTCAAAAACAGAGATCCTCTGTGCATAATGTGTATGAATGAAGCAATATTATGATTAAAAATGTAAAAGAAGTTTATACGTGGCTTAATAGTTAATGTAACAGAAAGATATCGTAGAAAAAACAGTAGACTATCGTATAGGTCTGAAAATGACCAATAAGCAACAAGCCAATGGTGTTGACTTTTGTGACGTAAAGTTTCTATTTTATTTAACAAATTAGACAATAGAGTTGACCTACCTACACAGCTTTCTCTTTCTTGAGCCACAATAAACAAACACTAAATCTAATATTTGTGGACCTTTTTGACCGGTTAGATAGTCCGGTTGATTTTTCTGTATTCACTTGTCCGGTTCAGCAATACCAGATTGATCTGCTTCAGCATTTTCATTGCATGGGGATATCAACATTTCAATGCAATGCATTAAAAGAATTGTCTATATTGTTTATAAGCATTAAAAGAGTTGTCTGGGAAACTATAATAGTAATTGTTTAACGAAAGAAAAGAAACGATAATTTCCAAGGCTTATATATTTAAAAGTTTAAAACCATTATTTTTCAACGTTTTTGACTAGTATAATCTTCGTTTTAGTATTTTGATAATTACAAAGCACAATGTAAATGACCTTTATTATAATTAATAACTAATATAATCTTGGTTAATTGGGCGTACCCGAATCGAATAATAAAATTCAAGTTGAAGCAAGTGTCTATTAGAGGATGTATAGCTTCAATTTGCTTAATTTAGAAATATAAATCAGTGGTTCGTATGGCTTTCACGTTAATAAAATGAGAACGTTGATTTTAATAAGGAATAAATAATGAAACAAAACGTTCAAAAAGAAAAATGAAATAAAATTGAAATAAAAAAGTGGACACCTTTGCTTCTCCTTGCAGCTCGCCTGAATCGTCTGGGACCGGCCCATGAGGGAGGAGATGAATTCAGTCATTATTCCTCACACTTACTAATGTAAAATTGACTATTTTATCTATTCCTTTCTATTTTGTCTAAAATCCCCTTATAATCTACCAAATATGATAAGAAAGAGGGTCGAACCTCTAATACTAGAATTGTTAACTAAATTATTTTAACCACCAACTAAATAAAAAACTCAAACTTTTTCACGTTTAAAAAAACTCGGCTTTCTACACTTTTATTTAGTTTAAATTTATTTATATGTTGACATTTAATTAAAATTTGTAAATTCGTCTTCCCTACTTAATTAATTGCATCAGAAACAATTATAATATAAATAATCTTTTTATAAAAAATATACTAAAACTATATGGAATTAGAAACCCATCCAATTCTTGCAATGATCAATAGCTCATAATTAAAATTTTATGTCAGAAATCAAAGAACGGCATGCATGTAATCAGATTTTGTCTTGTATAGCTTCCAACCAATAACATCACATAAGTTTAATTACAGTTACGGGTATATTACGTTCAGACCAAATTTTATGTGTCCAAGTCGTTCATGCATTCTTTTTTTTTGGTGTGTGTAAAGATGCAGGATATTTAAGTAGCCGATAATGAATAAATGATTCATTACAATTCCATTCAACAAGATTCTAACGACTTAGTTCTTATATAGCATTTTTTATAACATGTTGTATTATATTTACAAATAAGACAACTTTCAAAACATAACTAGTCTCCAAACCTAAAGTATGTGTAAAAGCAAAAACTCTTTTGATATAAAATATATAATAACATATGATACTAAAAGTATATATTATTTAACGATGCGTTATACGTCCAACGTAAACAATATCGATACGAAATTAAAGTTACAGTACTAAAAACTATAGTAAACGCGTATGTATAAAAAATACGTATACAAGTTCCTTATAGTTTCAATTGTAAACAACCCGTATGTATAACCCGAAACGTAAGCAAATAAGCAAGCATGTGCAAATACATGCACATAAATATATTAGTAAAAATGGTAAATTATAAAAGCAAAATGGCTCTCCCCAAGAAAAAGATGGATGGATCGCTTGAAACCTTATTCACCTTTTTCACCACTTTTCACGCGTCAACTCGTCTCCATACACAACTATATAACCCTAAGTCCACCCTCTTCTCAATTCAATTCACAACTCAAATCTCTCTCTCCTCCTTCTCTACAACATTTACAAAGCCAACAAAGGAAGAACAAAGGAGGATCTACAAAGCAAAAAACAACAATCATCACATTCATTGATCAAGAGAAAATGGCACAATTCATGAAGCTACTCGTGACAATTGCATTAACAACAGCAATCACAATCGTTATCCTCACCACCACCAACAAAACCACCACCACAACTGCACCATTTGCTCTTGAAGACCCTTCCAAGGACCATGCACCACCAGGAGAGCTCAAGATCAGGCCGAGTCGGTTTTTGGCAGAAAACGCCAAACAGGCTCAAACACCATTAGCTCGTAACCCAAACGCAGCTGACCACTGCCACAAGGAGCCTGCAAACTTCTGCAGCGGCAGTTACTACAGCACCGGAGCAAATGCTACGATGGCTTGTTGTAATAACAAGTGTATGGATTTATCAACAGACGACAAAAACTGCGGTGCGTGTAAGAACAAATGCAAGTTCTCACAAACTTGTTGTCGTGGTCAGTGCGTTTACGTGGCTTACGATAAACGTCATTGTGGTGAGTGTAACCATCCTTGCATTAAAGGCGAATTCTGCGTCTATGGTCTCTGTAACTACGCCTGATGAATATATGAATCATTCATTCAAGCCGACGTAAGAAAAAAAGAAACAAAAAAAAGATAAGTAAATTTATACGGATGATTTATTTACATGGACGCTGATTAAAAAAGGTCGGTCCAATAAATTAATAATTAATTATGGTGTTGTGTGTATTTTTGGATTCCCATAATGTTTTGAGGGGTATATAAAAAAAAGAGATTATTCTTTTTATCTATGATTAAAATGGAACATTCTCGTTCCATATTTATTGCTGTTTTTAATTAAGTTTTATAAGAGTGTATAAATACACTCCAAAATAATATCATGAATTATGTCTTTATACGTATAATACATAAAATAAAATCTCTTTCCTCATAGCTGATCTCCACAAAGAAAATAAAATGTACCTTAAATTTTGAATACTAATCCTAACCAAAAAGAACCCAAAAATTAAATTCATTTTGGAGCTTTCTTATTTTAGATGACGTCATAATAAAAGTCAATAGGTTGACTTAGCTGAACCAACTCACGATGGATATGTACCCAACGGGTCAAAGATGACAAGTCGGGTCGCAATCATAAACCTTTAGAGATCTAAAACCCGTGGACACCTACAAATTGTTTGTATCTTCCTCACAAAACTCATACGTCCAAATCACAAAACAACACACGTGAATTTCGTTCTCTTTTCGGGTTCACTCACCCACCTCACCTTCTATATAAAATCTTAAAAAGTAAATTAAAACCCACATCGAAAAAGCTGTCCTTTTTCTTTTCTTTTCTTCTCCGGCGAATCACCGGGGAAATCAGTCATCGTTAATCACGGCTATACACGGGGTTAATTCACGGTTTTTGTGCTTCAATGTCCGACAAAAGGGTTGTTTAGTCGTAACTAATACTTCACCGCACGGAGGACGTGGAGCACTGCCGTCTGAAGGCGGCAGTCCCTCCGATCTCCTCTTCCTCGCCGGAGGCGGTTCTTACATTTATCACCAACTCCTACTCTCTTTCGTTGTTTTGCTTAGTCTTCTTTTTTGAGGTCTTAATATTGTAGAAAATCTGTTATTTTTCGGGAGGGTTTTTTTTTGTTGTTTGTTCTTTCGAAAACGTGTGAGTAATGTTGAAGATCAAAAGAATTCCAACAGTCGTGTCGAATTACGAGTTGGATGAAACGATGGAAGAAGGTGGATGTGGTCGGAATTGCTTGAGCAAGTGTTGCATCAACGGTACATGCTAGAGCTCAAAAATTTCTTCCTTTGTTCGAACTTTGAATTCATCGATTGTTAGAAACAAAACCTCTTGAGGTTGATTGTTTTTAGGGGCCAGACTTCCTTTGTATACCTGCAACAATGTAGACAAATCCGTGGGAGATAAGTTAGAATCCCCAGTGACTTTCCTTGAATCCCTAGTTCTTGGAGAGGTAACTTTCAGTTTTGTTGTAAACATTTCGTTAAATTCTTGAGTAATGTATTCAAAGATCTTACTGTCTTCTAGTGGGAAGATCGTTTCCAAAGAGGACTTTTTCGCTACGATGTCACTGCCTGCCAAACCAAGGTATTATTGTTCCTTTAGAGCCAAATCTGATTGATGTTTGCTTAAGCTGAAGTGTTAAGTTTCTATTTCACATTGTTGATTGATGTTTCTTGTTTGAATTGGTGATAACAGGTTATACCGGGGAAGTACGGTTTCATTGCGCAGCTAAATGAAGGTCGTCATCTCAAGAAAAGACCAACCGAGTTTCGTGTTGATAAAGTTCTACAACCATTTGATGGAAACAAATTCAATTTCACTAACGTTGGTCAAGAAGAGTTGCTTTTCCAGTTTGAAGATGATTATGAAGGTAGTGGAATCCAGTTCTTCCCGAGTATGCCTTTAGACGTGGATAATTCTCCAAACGTCGTTGCAATCAATGTGAGGAATTGTTGCTTTAGAAATCTCTTTCTTTCTTGCCGTTTAATTGCCTAAACATTGAACTCGAAAGACTTTTGAAACAGGTGAGTCCGATTGAGTATGGACATGTGTTGCTGATTCCTCGTGTTCTTGATTGCTTGCCCCAAAGGATTGATCACAAAAGCCTTTTGCTTGCTCTTCAAATGGCGACTGAAGCCGCTAATCCTTATTTTAGACTTGGATACAATAGTTTAGGCGCTTTTGCTACCATCAACCATCTTCACTTTCAGGTAAACTGGATCAAGATTGGTCTGTAGTCAACTAACTGGGTTATAAAGTCTCAAAAGCGAATAAATCAACATAAACAAACTGAACCAAATAACTGAATGATCACCTTTATATAACTGTGATATTATGGAGATTTTTCTTGGAACAGGCTTACTATTTTGCAATGCAATTCCCGATCGAGAAAGCTTCTTCCTTGAAGATCACTACCACTTGTGATGGCGTCAAAGTCTCAAAAATTTTGAATTACCCTGTGAGAGGTCTTCTCTTTGAAGGTGGAAACTCCATCAAAGATCTGTCTGATACTGTGTCGTATGCATCCGTTTGTCTTCAGAACAACAATGTTCCTTTCAACATTCTCATCTCTGATTCTGGAAACCAAATCTTCCTTCTCCCTCAGGTTAAGTCTTTAAAACATTAAAAGTAAAAAACTAGATATTGAACTCTCAAAAGAAGAGCTTATTAACGATTGTTTGATTTGCAGTGTTACGCAGAAAAACAGGCTTTAGGTGAAGTTAGCTCAAATTTATTGGATACAGAAGTAAATCCAGCGGTTTGGGAGATGAGTGGACACATGGTGTTGAAGAAGAAAGAAGATTACGAAGGAGCTTCGGAGGAGAAAGCATGGAGTCTACTCGCTGAAGTTTCTCTATCGGAGGAGAGATTCAAAGAAATCAACACTATGATCTTTGAGGCAATCCGTTTTAGTCATGAAGAAGACAAAAAAAAAGAGCTTAAAGAGCACAGCTCGATAAGTGGCGGCTTGATAAGAGAGAGCATTGTTCTTCAGTGAAAGAAGAAGCTGTAACTAATTGAGGCGCTTTTTAAGTCGAGCAAAAACGAAACTCTCTTCTTAATTTGCATTATGTACTTGTGTTTAAGGTTTACTGTTTTGTTGGCTTATGCTATCTTTTACCGTTTTCCTCATTGGCTTTGTTAAATAAGAGTCTTTGGTCGTGACTCGTGATGAAGATATGTTCGTGAATTATGTTTTCCTGTTTTTTTTTGAATGCCTTCGCTTCAATATTCAATAACAAAAATGTTATCTGAGAAACCTTTAAACTAATAACAATAAAGAATGGTCGAAGAAGAAATAACAAGAATAAATTCACTTCTAGTTTTAGATCATATCTCAAAACTTCTGAAGGCTATGAGTTTATCTAAGAATGTACGTAAGTTTGTACTTAAAACCCTTAAGTTCAAAATATTGCTAGGCGGTAATCGGGCATTCGGTATGTTAATCGGAAAATCGAAAATTAATCAGGGATTAGTTTTAGAGCTACTTTAATGTTTTGGTACAATATTAATCCATTATAGTTAAATATTTATATAATATTGTTTCAAAATTATAGTATACATATTTTTAAACAAAACTTGTGACGTTTAGTTAAATTTTTGAACATAAGTTAATATTAAACATAAAAGATTTTCAATCTAAATGTATGAATAACAAAAACAAAGTGTTTTTTATACTTGCAATCCAAAACTTATCAGATTATACAAAATTAAGCTGAAAATAATTAGATTAGGCGGAGAATAATTAGGTTACGTGAAAACTAATTGGATGACAATAAATTAATCATTAATCGAAATAGATAGATGGCCAAGCGACTAACCGAAAATTAATCGTAGCTGAATTTTTAGAACATCGCTTAAAAGTAATACATAATGAAATAATACGTAATTTATTTAAAAGTTTCGCTAAAAAAGACCATATTTTAGTTTGAAATAATGACTCAAGTAGTCTACAATTATACTTAAATGACTTAAATAGTTTCCAAAAAGTTGGACAAAAAAAGATGTAGGAAAAGTCACAAAAAAATTGACTTGTCAACTTATTTACAAATTACCATTAAAAAAAAAGAAAACAAAAAACCAAAACAAAACTCTACGCTATGTTACGTCTTCTTCCTCCTCTTTTTCTTCCTCTTCTTCTTCTTCTTCTTCTTCCTTCTTCTTCTTCTTTTTCTTCTTCTTTTTCTTCTTCTTCTCTTCTTCTTCCTCCTCTTCTTCTTCCTCCTCTTCCTCTTCCTCCTCTTCTTCTTCCTCGTCTTCTTCTTCCTCCTCTTCTTCTTCCTTTTTTCGCAACTTCTTCTTCGTTTTTCTCTATTTTCACGATTTCAAACTTCAAATAGAAGGTGATACATTGTATGTTTTGTGATTTTAATCTCCAAATCGCATAGTTTTGACCGAAACAAAATGGGTTTCTAACATATTGATTTTGATTTTGTTTTTCCTAGGGTTTGAGAGATTTCTAACCCTAAACTTACAGATCTAGAGATTCAAGTCATTATTTGGTAAAGGTAAATGTTGTATTCTAAGTTTGAGAGTTTAAATTTTTTGGGTCTAGTCTCGATTGTTAGTTTGTCATTTGGTAGATTTTGGTTAATTTCTGGGTTTTGTTTATAGTGTGATAGAGTTTGGTAGAGTTAATTTATAGTGTGGTAGAGCTTGGTAAATGTAGTTTATAGTTTGATGGAGTTTAGTAGAGTTAGTTTATAGTGTGGTAGACTTAGTTTATAGTGTGGTAGACTTAGTTTATAGTGTGGTAGACTATGCTAGAGTTAGTTTATAATGTGGTAGAGTTCGGTCGATTTATTTTATAGTGTAGTGGACTTTGGTAGAGCAAGTTTATAGTGTGTGGTAGAGTTAGTTTATAGTGTGGTAGAGCTGGGTAAATGTAGTTTATAGTTTGATGGAGTTTGGTAGAGTTAGTTTATAGTGTGGTAGACTTTAGTAGAGTTAGTTTATAATGTGGTAGAGTTTGGTAAATGTAGTTTATAGTTTCATGGAGTTTGGTAGAGTTAGTTTATAGTGTGGTGGAGTCAGTTTATAGTGTGGTAGAGCTTGGTCTATTTATTTTATAGTGTTGTGGACTTTGGTAGAGCAAGTTTATAGTGTGGTAGAGTTTGGTACGGTTTGGTAAATTTAGTTTACAATGTGGTAGAGTTTGGTAAAATTAGTTTATAGTGTGGTAGAGCTTGGTAAATGTAGTTTATAGTTTGAGAGAATTTGGTAGAATTAGTTTATAGTATGGTAGAGTTAGTTTATAGTGTGGTAAACTTAGTTTATAGAGTGGTAGACTTTGGTAGAGTTAGTTTATAATGTGGTAGAGTTTGGTAAGAGTAGTTTATAGTTTCATGGAGTTTGGTAAAGTTAGTTTATAGTGTGGTAGAGTTTGGTCGATTTACTTTATAGTGTAGTGGACTTTGGTAGAGTAAGTTTATAGTGTGGTAGAATTTGGTAGATTTATTTTACAATGTGGTAGAGTTTGGCAGAGTTAGTTTATAGTGTGGTAGAGCTTGGTAAATGTAGTTTATAGTTTGATGGAGTTTGGTAGAGTTAGTTTATAGTGTGGTAGACTTAGTTTATAGTGTGGTAGACTTTGGTACAGTTATTTTATAGTGTGGTAGACTTTGGTAAATGTAATTTATAGTTTCATGGAGTTTGGTAGAGTTAGTTTATAGTTTGGTGGAGTTAGTTTATAGTATGGTGGAGTTTGGTCGATTTATTTTATAGTGTAGTGGACTTTGGTAGAGTAAATTATAATGTGATAAAGTTTGGTAGAATTATTTGACAATGTGGTAGAGTTTAATAGAGTAATTTTATAGTGTGGTAGAGGTTTGTAAATCTAGTTTATAGTTTGATGGAGTTTGGTAGACTTAGTTTATAGTGTGGTAGACTTTGGTAGACTTAGTTTATAATGTGGTAAAGTTTGGTAAATGTAGTTTATAGTTTCATGTAGTTTGGTAGAGTTAGTTTATAGTGTGGTGGAATTAGTTTATAGTATGGTAGAGTTTGGTCGATTTATTTTATAGTTAGTGGACTTTGGTAGAGCAAGTTTATAGTGTGGTAGAGTTTGGTAGATTTATTTTACAATGTGGTAGAGTTAGTTTATAGTGTGTGTTTGTACTAGATTTAGCACTGAGATTAAGTAGAAAACAAGGTAGAAGATTCTGTTTTATTAAGTGGTAAGATGTTACAATGAATAGTGCGATATCAAATGAGATTACAGGGTGGATTAAGGTTTCGAGTGCGGGGGGTGAGTAGGAAAAATGTTCATGCCTCCTTTGCCTAGGTTCTCGTTCCTTTTATAGAGGCTCCCGGGTTAGGATTTTCCTCTTCACACCTCTTGCATGTGTTCTGTACGGCACAGACATGTCTGTCCTGGAATCGACAGTATGTCCCCGGACAGAAAATACATCACTGACTGGTCTACTTGGGCTCGGGTACTGAGTGTCGTTACTGGGCCAGGCCCTCTACGATCAAGGCCCATTCTGGCTGGTGACTTGTTGACGTGGCACGTCGGCCACGTGGCCGGCTCTCAGTTGCGAGATCAGTTTTGGCTGAAAAATGTGAAGTGGATCCTAAGTGGGTCAGGAGGGCAGTAGGCCCACCTCCAACAATAGCCCCCCTAGTTTGGTGACGAGGCTCCGAGACGCCAAACTTTCAGAGGAAGTTTTCCAGGCACGCATGGACTCCACTGCCACATGTCATCCATTGGTTGGGCCGATTCCATTGGGAACTGCTAGGCGTGGCTGTTCTGAGGTGACCGTTCAGGGGTTAAGTGTTTTCTCTTTCTAGGATATCTAGGCTGCATTGATTGCTTGTCTCCGCAGTCGAGTCGGACTCCCTATATAAATACCCGACTTCATTCCTCCTCATTAATTTTTTGCTCTCGCTGCTTCTTCCTGTCTAGGTATGCTCTCTTTCTCTCTTGTCTTGATTTTGGCTTCGGTATGGAGAGGAATCTTGCTAAGGAACCTATGGCCAAGGCGTTGCAACGTATACGGTCAGAGAATTTGGGGTCGTTGTTGTCTCAGACTGCCGAGCTGGTTACTGCTCCGTCGCCCGCGAGTGCGGGGCGTGGCGCTGAGCGGGGGCATGTGTCGAGTACGCATAGTGCCATTTTCTCTCTCGCGCATCTTGTTGCGTCGAGGTCCCAGATTTGGCATTCGGCTCGGAGCTTACCTCCGCATGTCAAGCCGAGCCGGCTTGCTCCTATTGATGGGGTTGCCGAGCCTAATCGGTTGAGTGATGCCGTGGAAGAAGTTGAACCCGTTAGTGTTTTTCGAGAAGACAAGGACGTGGCTGGGAGGTGCGATAAGGATGGTATCGGGGATGATGATTTCCCACCGCGGCTTGTGGATGAGGAGCTCTTTCACGAGGGGGAGCAAAATGAACGCGGTGAATTACGTGAGCTCGGAAGTATTCGAGGTGAGGAACGTGGACCAGACATTGCTGACGAGCCTCTGAGGGACATTGGGCTGAGATTGAGGTTCCCGAGGGCGATGAATCCGATGCAGACTCTAGCGAGGTCGCTTTGACTCCCTCCTTCTCGTAGTACGAAGGCGACGTTGTGTGACCTGATAGATACTTGTCAAATAAAGGCTCTTGTTTGTCTTCGTGTCCCCGGGCCGAGGCAGAGGCCGTGGTCGCCGCCTCAAGGATATGTGTGCGTGTACGAATATTTTTTCAGGGACTGCGGCATGCAGTTTCCGCTGCACACTTTTGGTAAACTACTGTGCTCGTCGCCGGCTGGCGTTTACGCAGCTGGCGCCTTCGGACATCAAGAATATGATGTCAAGAATTGTGTTGGGCGCGGAGTGCAGAGTCAACGTCATGACCCACTTTTTTGAGAAAGTGACGCGCATATCAATGAATCCGATCAAGGATGGGACTTGGTACGTGAGTGCGAAGCCTGGTAAAGGGGTTGCCAATGGGTTCCCTAGCAAGGTCACGGATTGGCGTGATCGGTATTTTTTGTAGGAGTTGATTATGCCTCGATGGTGTGTCCATGGCGTTTCACGCATCTTGTGTGTAATATGAACCCTGGTAGGGTTTTTTGTTTGGCCGCATTGAGACTTTTGCGCATTTTTTTCTAAGTTTTTCTTTTTCTATTGTAGTTCATCATCCTTTGCCGATCAGACGTTTCCCGCCAAATTTTTTTGAAGACTTGGATCGCATCAAACAGCTTAGCGCGAGTCGGTGGCCGGACGTTCGTACAGCTCGCATTTGTAATAATTTGGATAGAGTGCGAGACGGTACGTGCTCGGCAACTCGTCATTTTTTTTTTATATTTTTTTTACGAGGTCAGTGCTGTTTGTTATTTTTCAGCATCGAGGAGGAAGTGCGGAGTAATGGCCAGCTATGCAGATGAATTTGCCGAGCTCATGGTGCCTGACTCTCCTTATGAGGACCCAGTCCTGTGCCCGGGACAAAGTGTTGAGTCTGATGGAGAGGATAGAGGCGCCGAGGACACTCGGAATAAAGTGGCGGATGGCGGGGTCGTGCGATCGCCGAGCTTGGCGATCCAACCAGCTCCCGAGGACGAGGTGGTTGCGCAACAATGGGTGGAGAACAAGGTCGTGGATGGTGTCGGGGTAGGTAGTGGGGGCACCAAGCTCCTCTACTTCAGCCTCCAAAGCGAGCCGCTGACATCGCTCCTCGCCCAAAATTTTCGCCTCAGCGAGCTGCTTCGCCTCGGCGTCACGAGCCCTCCTCCTATACTCGGCAACTTTTTGGGATAAACCTTTGGAGTCGCCGGAGGGAGGGCGTGCTAGAAAAAGGGCGGGCATTAACGGTGGGGGCACCAAGCTGACGAGGGGGTATTTGATTTCTCTTTCAAGTTTGATTACCGTGACTGGGAGCCTGTGGGACTTAGTCACGAGATGAGCACTAAGTTATATCACAAGATGAAGGGCTCGCTGCGCGGGTCAACAAGGCCAGAGAAGATGATCGAGGGCGAGCTTGTGACTGATACGACCGTTTTGTTGTCCAAGGTATGGGTCCGTTCTTAGCTTTTGTTTGACGTCGTTGGCTACTTAGGTCGATTTTTACTAACTTATGACCGCGCAACTTTACAAAAACCTCAACCTGCTGGAGGAGAGGTACGGGGAGGCCGTGGTCGATGCCGGCGACTCCAAAGGTTTATCCCAAAAAGTTGCCGAGTATAAGAGGAGGGCTCGTGACGCCGAGGCGAAGCAGCTCGCTAAGGCGGCGATTTTGGGCGAGGAGCGACGTCAGCGGTCGCTTTGGAGGCTGAAGTAGAGGAGCTTCGCAAGGGGATGGCCGAGCTGGAGATGGAGGCCGAGGTCAACCACCATCAGTACCTCAAAACTGTTGACGCGATGGAGAAGATGTCGATGAATCTGAGGGAGAAGGTTGCCGCGGAGCGGGCTCGTCATGCAAATGACAAGAAGCTTTATGAGGGTAAAGTCCGCCGCCTCGAAGATTATATCCGTGCCTCCCAGGAGGTAGATATGCCTCGCCTGAAACTGACCCAGGCGGAGGGTACTCACAGCATTTGTCGGCTGACAAAGGAGAAGCTTGGGGTCGATGTTCCAGACCAAATTTTTCAGAAGCTGGAAAAGGACAAGTCTGGATTAGGGCTCAAGTCGCGGCGATTGTCGTGCCCAACCTTGCTGATGAGGATCTTGCCCCCATTCCAGAGCCGGAGGCAAATTTTGCTCTTGACGAGCTCGGCCAAATGTTTAAGGTCGGTGGAATCATCAAAACTCTGAAGATGAAGGAGGGAAGGAATGACGGCTCTGAACGCGATGGTAACGATGAGGAGGCCGGTTCCCGAGATGTTGACGAGGAGATTGTTTCCCGAGGTGCCAACGAGCAAGTTGGTTCCCGAGGTGGCGACAAGGAGATTGTTTCCCGAGGTGGCAATGAGGAAGTTGGTTCCCAAGGTGGCGACGAGGACGCTGAGGGGAGAACGGTCGGTGGTGCTATGAGGGGGTGATCGAGGCCGCTACTTAGTTGTTTTAGTTTTATTTTTAATTGTATTACTTTTTTTTTAGCTTCTGACTTTGGTGTTTGTAAGTTTTTCGTTGTGAAAGGAAATTTCGTGTTATTTAGTCTTTGTTCAAGTCTTTCAACTTGCTCTGAGCCTTTATCGGTGCGAAAATTGTATCCGGCTTACCTTTAGGCATCGAGGCGAGTATCCTGCTCGGCTTAGGCATTTTAGGTGCAAAAATCATGGTCCGGCTTATCCTTTTATGCCGATGCGAGTGGCGTGCTCGGCTTCGGCATTCTTAGATGCAGAATTATGGTCCGGCTTATCGTGTCTTGTCGATGTGAGACCGAACTCGGCTTAGGTGCTCGTAGGTGCGGAGTTATGGTCCGGCTTACCTTGTTTCGCTGATTAAACAGATTCAAAAAGATTTAGGTAAAAAGGAAAATTTGATTCATTTATACCTGCACCCGGAGGCTGCCTACGTACTCTGTGAAGGGATCAAGCCAGTTCGTAGTTCAAATTACATAGTTACAAACAAAGAAAATTTGAAATGCGTGATAGGCTACCGTAGAGCCTTTCTCGATTCATTTTTTCGTCTAGTGTGAAGACCTTGCGTCGTATGGTTTCCACGTTGATTTTGGCTGGGACCATCGCTTCTACTCCGTGAGAGAGAGAAAATGGGGTTCTGCCGGTTGATCGCCTTGTTGTGGTCCGATGGGACCAGAGTACTCCGTCGAGCTCATCAGACTAGAGTCCCTTTTTCTCTTTCAAACGTTTTTTGAGGCCATCGATTATCGTTTTGTTTGTGGCCTCGGCCTGTCCGTTCCCTTGCGGGTTCCTTGGTGTACTCTTGCTGAGACGGATTTTCCAGCGGGCGCAAAATCCTTCGAATTTGGACGAGGTGAACTAAGATCTGTTATTGGTGACGATCTCACACGGGAGGCCGTGGCGGTAGATTATGTTTTTCCATACGCATCTTTGGACGTCAGAGTCCTGGATTTTCGAGAATGAGTCGGCCTCCACCCACTTAGTGAAATAGTTGGTCATAACAAGGAGGAAACGCTTTTGGCGGGATGGCGGGAGAGGTCCGACTATATCCATGGACCATCGCATGAACGGGTAGGGCATTATCGATGAGGTGAGCTCCTCGGCAGGTGCGTGGATTATGGGGCTGTGCCTTTGACATTTCTCGCATGTTTCTATGTATTTCTCACAGTTAGCAATCATGGTCGGCCAATAGTAGCCAAGGCTTCGGACTTTCTGCACGAGTGTTCTTCCGCCGGAATGGTTAACGCATGCACCTTCATGTACCTCGGCCGTGACGCGCTGGGTCTTTTCCCCGTTGATGCAACTGAGCAGAACGCCATTCATGGTTCATCGGTATAGGTTTCCCTTAATCTCTAAATAGTAGCCACTTTTTGCTTTGAGTCGCCTAGCGTCCCACCTGTCTGAGGGGACTTCTCCGTCGGTGACGTAGGCCAAGATTTCTTCTCTCCAGTCTTTTTTGTCAACTGGGGCGTTATTCTGTGAGTTTTTGAACTCTTCCGGTTCAGTTTTGTTGAGAGCTAGGCACTGTCCTTTTGTCAGTTCGATACTTGGGGTTCGATGCATTTAACCGGATGATTCTGCGCTGCGTAGGATCCGAGGTCAAGGCCAGAGTGTCGGCTGATGAGTTTTCTCTGTGTGGGATCTTGACGAGTTCGAACGTCTTAAATTCTTTGGCCAACTTTTTGAGGACTTTGAGGTAGGTGGTCATGCGTTCGTATTTGGCTACATATTCACCACTGTGTTGATTGACAACAAGTTGGGAATCTATCTGGGCTAGTATATGCTCTTCGTCCAGAGCTTTCGCAAGGCATAGTCCGGCAAGGAGGGCTTCGTATTCTGCTTTGTTATTCAACGCCGGGAAGCCGAGCCGGAATGATTGTTCCATGACCTTTCCTCTTGGTGATTCCAGTCTGACCCCGACGCCTGAACCGTGGCGGGATGCCGACCCGTCAGCATATAAGGTCCATTTGTTTGTTTTTCGGATGGTTGGTCATCTTTTTATTTCAGAGTGAGTTCGATGAGGAACTCTGCCAATACTTGCAATTTGGCACATGTGCATCCTTTATATTCTATGTCGTATTTGCTCAGTTCAGTCGCCCATTTCGTCATACGTCCTAATTGACTGGGGCTGTGCAGTATTGTTCAGAGTGGGTGGTTTGTAAGGACCACGACGGCGTGCGATTGGAAGTATGGGCTTAACTTTCTTGTCGCGGTGACGACCGCTAGGGCGAGTTTTTCGGTTGATGTGTAACGCGTCTCCGCATTGTCCAATGACTTACTGACATAGAAAATCGATCGTTGCTCCCTGCGGTCTTCTTTCACTAGCACACCGCTCATACTGAGCTGGTGACGGCAATGTAGAGGTACAGAGTGTCACCTGCCTCGGGCTTGGCTAGGACAAGAGCTGTGGATAGGTACGCCTTTAATTCTTGGAAGGCTTCCTCGTACTTGTCGTCCCAGATGAAATGCTTGTTTCCTCAGAGTATTTGGTAGAATGGGAGGCATTTGTTTGTTAAGCGGGAGATGAAACGGTTCAGGGCGGCGATCCTGCCCTTTAATCTTTGTACTTCTCGCTTGCTTTTTGGTGACGGCAAGTCGGCGATCCTGCCCTTTAATCTTGGGGTTGGCTTCGATTCCACGTTGGGTGACAATGTAACCAAGGAACTCTCCCGAAGTTACACCAAATGTGCATTTGGCGGGGTTGAGTTTCATTTGGTAGGCGTTCAAAACGTCAAAGCACACTTTGAGGTCGGATACATGTACCTTGGTTTTTATTGACTTGACGAGCATATCGTCTATGTAGACTTCCATTGTTCGCCCGAGCTGGCTTGCATACATTTTGTTAACGAGTCTTTGATACATCACCCCCATATTCTTGAGCCAAAAGGGCATCACTTTGTAGTAATACGTCCCTCGGTTTGTTATCAAAGCGGTCTTCTCCCGGTCTGCAGCACTCATTTTGATCTGGTTGTATCTGGAGAATGCGTCCATAAAGGAGAGCAATTCGTTTCCAGCGGTCGCTTCAATGAGCCTGTCGATGTGTGGGAGTGGGAAACTGTCTTTTGGGCATGCTTTGTTGAGGTCGGTAAAATCAATGAAGACCCTCCATTTTCCATTTTTCTTATTCACGACCACGGGGTTGGCGAGCCAATCTGGGTACTTGACCTCGACTATCGAGCCAGCTTCAGTTAACCTATCGACCTCGTCGTTGACTGCTTGTGCTCGCTCGGATCTGAGTCTTCTTCTCATTTGCTTCACCGAGTTGTAAGTGGGATCGATGTTAAGTTTGTGGTAAGATACCGAGGGGTCAATCCCCGGCATGTCCCTCGTGATCCATGCGGAAGTTGATAAGTTACTTTTGAGGAATTTGACAAGTTGGTCTCGGAGTGGGAACGATAATTCCCGGCCTATTTTAACGCATCGTTCTGGGTTGTAGAGGTCCAAGCATACTTCCTCGATCGCTTTTTTGTTCGGGTTTTCTTGTAGTATGCTACGATGATCTGTGCTGACCGACCGCTAACCGCTCGCTGTGCTCGCTATCATGCATGATCGTCCTGCTGATTTTCGGATTTTAAGCTTGATAACGAAGCACGTCCTGCTCATCCTCTGATTTCCGCGGAGAGTGAATATTCCGCGCTCAGTTGGAAGCTTCACACACTGATGGTATGTCGAGACTATTGCCTTCATCAAGTGGATCCAAGGCGTTCTTAAGATCATGTTGTATATTGTCGGCCTGTCGACGACAAGCAATTTCACACATCGGATTCTGCCGGCGATGAGGATTGTTAGCTTTACCGTGTCGTAGGTAAGCATGGAATTTGTGTCGAACCCTGTTAGGGGCCGAGCCGACTCTGTGAATTCCATTCCCGCATTTGGTATACACAACTTGTCTAGGGCTTCTTTGAAAATCAGGTCGACCGTGCTCCCCGTGTCAATGAGTATCCTTGTTATGTTGCAGTCGGCTACGCGTAGTTCGACTACAACCGGGTTGTCGTGGGGTTGTTGTATTCCTTCAGCATCGGCATCGGTGAAATTGATGACTTCGTTGGGCAGCACGGGTCGTACGTGCGAGACACTCGCGATGATATGCTTTTGCTCGGCGTGTGTTCTGGGTGAATCGGCCTACCGCTCGTAATTTCTGGCCACCCAGACTGTATCCTTTGTTTCGTTCACACTGCCCATAATCATAATTGTCGTCCAAGGGGCGGTGGGGGCAGCTCCTCGCCGCATTCAGTGCGCTTTCACGGCGGTTCTTTGTCAGTTCTTGTCTCCTGATCTCGGGATCTTTGTGGGTTTTAGTTTTGGTCCCCGCTGGGGCGCTGCTTGGGTTCGGTCACCGTGATGTCTCCTTTCTCGTATTTGGCCAAGAGTAGTTCTCTTAGGGTGTGGCATTGCAAAGTCGCGTGGCCGGTTTGCTTGTGGTATGAGCAGAAGGACTGCTTGTCGTCTTTTGACGTGTCCAAGTAGCACTTGTTCATAGGTACGCAGCTGCGTTGTCCGCAGTCAGGCGAGCCACGCAGTACTCTGTCTTCTGATTCGTTAACAGCGCATGTGGAGGCGCGTTTTCCTCTGTCATTTTTGTATCTGCGGTCGTAGTGTTGACGCGGTTAGTGGTACTCCTCGCGTGGTTCCTTGGCTTCTCTCGTCAATGACGATCGACTGCTGTATCTCCTCTGTTTGGCGGCCATGTCTTCTTTGATTTCTGCAAATATGGCACCCCGGTGCAGGGCGTCTTCCAGCGAGACAGGTCTCCTTAGTTGAAAGTCGGATATTATTTTGAGTCATAGTACAGGGCACGTTATCCTTGACGCAATCTTTCAGAATCTTTCGAGGAAGGAGCAAAGCGACTCTCTCGAGCCTTGGACCACGGCCTGGAGGTCAGTGGTCGACGCATTCCTTTATATAAATACCAAATAATGTCTGGGGAAGGCCTCTGCGAGCTGCTGGAAGTTGTCTATGGAATACTGGTCGAGTTTTGTGAACCACTCGAGGGCGTCGTCTATGAGTTTCTTGACAGTAGCCAGCATCCTTCTCTTCGGGAGGGAATCTCGTCCTTCCCATTACTACGTTGAATGCCGTTAGGAACTTCTGAGGGTCGGACTTCCCATCGAAGGTCGGGTACCTGACTTTCACAGCCGGGTAAAACGGGGCGTTGGACAGTCGCCTGGTGAATGGTGTGTTCTGGGTCTCGGATAGGATGCGAGAGATTTCTGGCGTGAAACTCTAGGACCGGTACATCATGGCCGCCATGCTACGCACCTTGTCCCGCAGAGCTAGAATCTCTAAGTCACTAGGATCTTCCAGTCGCGTTGCCAGAGTCGGTGATGTCGACGGGTCGGCCCGTCGTTGTCTATGTCAGGCGGGTTCCTCGCCAAATAGTTGTCTCTGAAGACGTGGCGGGGAAGAGTCGTGTTTGTCGATGTCGCCTGAGGTGTGGAGACGACTGGCTGGGTTGTTGCCGTCAAGCTCGACGTTCAAATGCGCGGGTGCTTCCTCCGCCCATTCTGGTTTCTCCATGGCCTTCTCCATTTGTTCGATCATGACTCGCAGCGAGTTGGCCATTTGTTGCGCCCTTTCCGCGTATGGAGCCTTTTTGACGTCAGTTTGGGTAGGCGGAGTGCTGACAGCGACGGTGTCGGCCATAGATTCTTTTCCCAATCTGGGTTGGTTTTCAGCATTTCTCGCCACGACGGGCGTGCCAGGCAAGGTTTTTGGGGTCGGTGGACCCATCGGGTTTGCCGACAGGTTGGTAGGGACCTTCTTGGCTCCGTTCGGCTGTGTCTGGTTCGTCTTTCTTACCACCTACTGCATTGAGAATCTTCTTTACCCCCTCCTTCTAGCGCCAATTGTTTGTACTAGATTTAGCACTGAGATTAAGTAGAAAACGAGGTAGAAGATTCTATTTTATTAAGTGGTAAGATGTTACAATGAATAGTGCGATATCAAATGAGATTACAGGGTGGACTAGGGTTTCGAATGCGGTGGTTGAGTAGGAAAAATATTCATGCCCCCTTTGGCTAGGTTCTCGTTCCTTTTATAGAGGCTCCCAGGCTAGGTTTTTCCTCTTCACACCTCTTGCATGCGTTATGTACGGCATGGACATGTTTGTCCTGGAACTGACAGTACGTCCCCGGACAGAGAGTACATCACTGACTAGTCTACTTGGGCTTGGGGTCTGAGTGTCGTTACTAGGCCAGGCCCTCTATGATCAAGGCCGATTGTGGCTGGTGCCGGCTCTCAGTGGCGAGATCAGTTCTGGCTGACCAATGTGAAGTGGATCCTAACTGGGCCAAGAGGGCAGTAGGCCCACCTCCAACAGTGTGGTAGAGCTTGGTAAATGTAGTTTATAGTTTGATGGAGTTTGATAGAGTTACTTTATAGTGTGGTAGATTTAGTTTATAGTGTGGTAGACTTTGGTAGAGTTAGTTTATAATGTGGTAGAGTTTGGTAAATGTAGTTTATAGTTTCTTCGAGTTTAGGAGAGTTAGTTTATAGTGTAGTGGAGTTAGTTTATAGTGTGGTAGAGTTTGGTCGATTTATTTTATAGTGTAGTGGAGTTTGGTAGAACAAGTTTATAGTGTGGTAGAGTTTGGTAGAGTTAGTTTACAATGTGGTAGAGTTTGGTAGAGTTAGTTTATAGTGTGGTAGAGCTTGGTAAATGTAGTTTATAGTTTGGTGGAATTTGGTAGAGTTAGTTTATAGTGTGATAGTCTTAGTTTATAATGTGGTAGACTTTGGTAGAGTAAGTTTATACTGTGGTAGAGTTTGGTAAATGTAGAATATAGTTTCATGAAGTTTGGTAAAGTTAGTTTATAGTGTGGTGGAATTAGTTCACAGTGTGGTCGATTTATTTTATACTGTAGTGGACTTTGGTAGAGCAATTTTATAGTGTGGTAGAGTTTGGTAGATTTATTTTACAATGTGGTAGAGTTTGGTAGAGTTAGTTTATAGTGTGGTAAAGCTTGGTAAACGTAGTTTATAGTTTGATGGAGTTTGGTAGAATTAGTTCATAGTGTGGTAGACTTAGCTTATAGTGCAGTAGACTTAGTTTATATTGTGGTAGACTTTGCTAGAGTTAGTTTATAGTGTGGTTGAGTTTGGTAAATGTAATTTATACTTTCATGGAGTTTGGTAGAGTTAGTTTATAGTGTGGTGGAGTTAGTTTATAGTGTGGTAGAGTTTGGTCGATCTATTTTATAGTGTAGTGGACTTTGGTAGAGTAAGTTTATAGTGTGGTAGAGTTTGGTAGATTTATTTGACAATATGGTAGAGTTTGGTAGAGTTAGTTTATAGTGTGGTAGAGGTTGGTAAATTTAGTTTATAGTTTAATTGAGTTTGGTAGAGTTAGTTTATAGTGTGGTAGACTTAGTTTATAGTGTTGTAGATTTACTTTATAGTGTGATAGATTTTGGTAGATCTTTTTATAGTATGGTAGACGTTGGTAGATTGATCTTGCAGTGTGGTAGACTTTGGTAGATTTATTTGATAGTGTGGTAGACTTTATTAGATTTGTTTTATAGTGTGGTAGACTTTAGATGATTTTTTTGAAGTGTTTTATTGTTTCTTTTTCACAGGATCACATCTATGAACAAATGTTTTCTGGAAGAGCCTCAACATGGTGTGCAACGAACAAGCACTGGTTTCAGGATGTTGATACATTGTACATTGCTCATAACATCAACAATGTCCATTGGGTACTGGTTGTCGTCGATTTAGTTAAAGAGACCGTTAACATATATGATTCTGCCCTCTCAGTTGTGGCGTATCAAGTATTGATTGACTTTGTCAGGTATTCTTCATCTACAACTGAGTGGTAGAGCTTGGTTTATATTTGGTAGAGCTTGGTTGATCTTTGATAGAGCTTGGTAGATCTTTGGTAGAGCTTGGTTGAGTTTTGGTAGAGCTTGGTTGATCTTTGGTAGAGCTTGGTTGAGCTTTGGTAGAGCTTGGTTGATCTTTGTTAGAGCTGGTTGATCTTTGGTAGAGCTTTGTTTATCTATGGTAGAGCTTGGTTTATCTTTGTTAGAGTTGGTTGATGTTTGGTAAAGGTTGTTTGATCTTTTTACTAGAGCTTGGATTATCTATGGTAGAGCTTGGTTTATCTTTGGTAGAGCTTGGTTGATCTTTGGTAAAGCTTGAATGATCTTTTGTAAAGCTTGGTTTATCTTTGGTAGAGCTTAGTTTATCTATGGTAGAGCTTAGTTTATCTTGGGTAGAGCTTGGTTGATCTTACTTATGAATGTGATTTCCTTTTTTTATGCAAACAAGTCGTCCCTTTTATCCACATGATATTCGGCCTTGAAGTTATGGATGAGCTTCCAATACCAGAGACAATTAAGTCCATATGTCCGCTTCTTCGTGCGGAAAACATTGATAAGAGGGTATTGATTACAGCGTCGCAGGGATTGCTTACGGAGTGGTAGATCTTGGTAGTTCTTAACATATTTTGGTAGACTCACCTTTTTATTGGTAGATCTTGGTAGTTCTTGGTAAAGTCACCTTTTTATTGGTAGATCTTGGTAGAGTTTGTATAAGCTTTTACATAACTCTCTTTTGTTAACAAAAAAATACTCTCAAGGGACCATAATTTTATGACGTAGAAAATGGTCCTATGAGAGTATATCAATAACTATTACAAAATTTGCTAATATATTAACTTAACAAAAGATTGCCTTGTTCATAACAAAATTAAAACTGAATAGATATGGATAGTGTTACAAATAACATGGATAGACACATAATAGAGTTTGGTAGTGTTACACATAACATGGATAGACACATAATAAACATAATAGAGGTTGGTAGACGTTCAAGATTGGACGTCTTCTCTACATGTTTGAGCATTATGTCCTACACCAATGATTTTGTTCGAATTTCCAACTCCCACACACTAAAACAGTTTGATCCATAGATCCAAAATCAAGAAAAAGAAGCTCAAAAGAAGCACAAACTAAGCTCAAAAGAAGCAACAATGGTAATTTGTGCTTCAATGGTGGTTGGCGGCATCGAGTTAGAGAGAAGGAATGGATAAAATCGTCATTCTACAAACTAAGTTAAATGAGTTATCTCTGCTATAGCTCAACCAAACTCTACCAAGCTCTACCACGCTAGCAACGCTAACTCTACCAAACTCTACCACAGCCCACAAAAATCTACCAAACATAAAAAAACTTGAGTTATTTAGTGTTTGACAAAACTACTTCCTAATTACAGAAATCTAGTGTGGTTTTTATTTGACAGTGCTTTACGAATGTGAATTATGGTGTGGTTGACTTTTGGTAGATCTTGGTTTAGCTTGGTTGAGCTTTGGTGGAGCTTTGTTGAGCTTTGTTGGAGCATTGGTGGAGCTTGGTTGAGCTTTGGTTGACCTTGATTGAGTTTTGGTTGAGCTTTGGTAGATCTTCGCGGCAGACCTACGTGATTTGCGGGTTGACGTGACACTTTTCATTAAAAAAAGAAGAGAATTTGAGTAATTTCTGATAATTCCATACTATTTAAGTCATTTGCCTATAATTCTAGACTAGTTGAGTAAATTACCATTTTAGTTTTATATAAATATAAATCCTCCTCTTTTTTTTGGTGTGATATAAATCCTCCTTTATGGTTTTTTTTTTTTTTTTTNGTTTTTTTTTTTTTTTTTTTTGTGTCACAACTCCTTTATGGCTTTATCAGATTTGTTTTGATTATCATTTGGAAACCTTCTTCCTAAGAAAGACGCTTTCGTAATATTTGTTTCTGGTCTAACCAAATCGACGCTTTCCTCTGCAATCATCGAAGCGACCAAGGTAGAACAACAACTCCTGAGCTCTCAAGCTTTTAGCTTTACTCGCGTAAGCTCTTATTCACCTCTCCTTCTCTCTATGTTTATGTATCTAATGATACATCCGTCGTCGTCTTCGTTTCACTTATCTGGGTTGTTTTCATTTTAAAAATATAAATCATTTCTCTTTTTCCTTTGTTCGATTATAAGTAGATTGTAACTTATCTCGATTACAGATTAAAAGAACCAAATTCTGCTTTCTGGGTTGTGTTGGGTTATTGCCGGCTAGGTTATGCATCTATGTACTGCGTGAGAACATGCATGGAAAGTGTTCGATATAATGCCAGTGAGAAATCGGCATTGTGCTACTATGGAGATTTTTATCCAATTTCAATATATTTGGTGCGCGTAGCTAAACGGTAGAGATATTGGATCCTCATTAAGCCACTTTCGTATGAAACGTGATTAAGTTGAACAGCTAGTGATACAAATTTTGTTTAATGGGATATACCCTTAACATTACATTTCTGTAATTTACTTATGGACGTTGCTTGGTTCATGAATCTTTGATACGCATCAACAATGATCATATATGTATATACTTTGTTCATTGGGAATTTTTGTCGAATGCTTTAAAGTCTGGAGGGATCTAAACAAAACTGAACAAGGAAAGGTTGTTTCTTTTTGGCTTGTAGAGTTGGACAATGAAGAAAGGATTGCACCCACAGATGCAATGGATCTCTTATGTGACACAGAGCGGTAGATTGATGCACGTGATGATGACAAGAATTCATCACGTTGGCAAAGTCTATCACTTTGGAGCTAAGCGTCAAATGGCTCAAAGCATTGGTCAGATTGCCAAGTTCAAACGTAGGTTTAATGAGCAAGAGGCAGAAGCAGAGCAAGAGAATAGCACCACGAACCAGAAGAACTAGCTATTAAACCAACTCTTTTATCTCTTTCTAGCTTTTCTCTTCAAGAAACCAATCTGAAAAAGCTTTAGATTTTTCATTAAGGCAACCATGAACCTTGTTTGGTTTGCTTCGCTTCTCATGAATGATTTTCACAGTTCTTGATTCTCAATGTTAAATCAATAATATACATGTCTCGTCCCCTTTTTGGCTATGTGTACCATACTTGCAAAAGCGGGAATGTCTTCAGTCTATATATATCATATGACTTAATCAAACTAGTACAAGGTATTACATCAAAAACTCACCCTGTGATTCAGACAGGGTTTCACATAGGTTTCATAAGACAACTAATGACACATGTTTCTAGTCCAGACATTTTTAGCTATGGATTTGACCAACTTGACGCAAAAAAGAATACACCTCTAGTAGGTGGGGAAGTTGGGGTTGACATCAGCTGCCCAAGCTTCCAGTCCTCCGATTATATCCTTAGCTGAATCGAAACCCGAATCCCGAAGATAGTGAACAGCTCTCTGTGAATCATTCCCGCGTCTGCAAACAACATAAACTTTAGGTTTTGAGCAGGATGCGGTGTTACCATGGCCATCTTCTTTTTCTTTCAGAGCTGAAGTAAGCTCGTTCAACCGAGCCTCTAAGTTTGCAAGAGGGATATTAAGTGAATCTGGTAGAGAGACAATCTTATAGTGATGAGAAGGTCGAACATCAAGAAGAAGATGTCGATCTTTCTTTTGAAGGATTTCTTTGAACTCCTTGCTGCTTATTCTTGATTCTACAGGAAGCAGGTTCAATGGGCCCTGTGAGCAAAACAATGCAGATAACTTAATATACGAGACTTGCTAAAAACAACAGTTGGATTGGATAGAAGGGAAACACATAGAATGATACCGCAAATAAAGGAAACTGGGTGAAGTCCTCATAGTCAAAATCTTTGAACTTTTGCTTATCGAAAGATGAATTGTCTCCACAAACTGTGCACTGGGATGATCTGCCTCTGATCTTGACCTGTGGAAACACTACTCAATAAGTTTGTGAAGATGGAAACGCAATTGAGTGTAATGATGAACAAAAATAGAATTAGTAAGACTTCACAATGCGGATCCTTGCGGATAAAGCATCAAATAAAAGCATTCGTTCTGAGAGTGATTCGCCCACTTTGCTCGCGAGTTTAATCGTCTCTAGCGCTTGTAGACAACCAATTACACCAGGAACTGAGGAGAAAGAATAAGTGGAAAATGAAGAAATTGATAGAGACTAGCTAGCAATAGAAAAGAGAACTCCATTCATGTACCTACTCCAAGAACTCCACTATCCGAACATCTTTGGCACGCTGTTTGTGGTGGAGGAGTGGGAAAAAGACACCGGTAGCACGGGCCTCCATTGTGATTGTAGACCGTTAGCTTGAATACAAAAACCAAAGTAACAGGTAAGTGTTTAACGTATGGCTTAATATCTACAAGGAGTTCCACAATAATATAGATTGTCATATCACATACCTGCCCGTCCATTCCAAGCGCAGCACCCGACACCAAAGGCTGTACACAAAATAAAACGGCTCAGTCAATAGGGGAGGCAATTTAGACTTAAAAGTACTTAGCAATTTAGACTTAAAAAGGCTATAAAACTGACTACGAATAAACTTGGACATCATTAATGGGAGGCAATTTAGACTTAAAAGTACTTAGCAACGTATTAACAGAGAGTTCAGAGGATTCACCTTTCCTAACAGGACACAACAATCACTTATCATGTAACGGCTTGGAGGATTATCGGTCGCATCTACTATAATATCATATCTAAGTTTTGTAGTTACGGGAACAATAAACATTCAATGCTTTACTACTTTGAGGAGACTAATAGAGAGGTACAGAAAACTGAGACTTCTTATAACATTTTGATATGTCTAAGGATACTGGCAGAGGATTTCCAAAGCATTGGATGTCCTAAGAGCTTCGACATGTTCATCAATTTTGATCGTCGAATTTATTCTGGAAATAAGAGAAAACAGAATTGTGAAATGCAGCGTAATATGACAATTTCACAAGTGATCATTAAATATTAGATCATATTAATCCACAGGAAACAATTACGAGCGACAAGCAGCAGCAGCAGATTTCACTTTGGGATGACCAATAAATGCTTCTGTGTGTATTATCTGGATTATAAACAAATCAAGAAAGAAAAAATCAGCCAAAGGTAATATCTTTCATTCAGCCTCCGACGACATATTAGAACCAATTTCCAAGTCGTACCTGCCTATGCATATTGTTGAGCTCTACGACATCATGATCAATGATACCCAACCGGCCTAATAGAATACAATCAAAAGAGAATGGCCAGGACATCATAATCAAGGGAGAAGCAATACTTTCTGAGAAATAAAGAAAGAAAGATATATAGAGACAATAGACTCGGTAGATTGAGGCAAAATGATGGAAACCATACCAATACCACATGCTGCAAGGTATAATAAGACAGGTGAACCGAGTCCTCCAGCTCCAATGACTAACACTGAAGACTTCAAGAGATTTGACTGCCCTAAAATCATACACACATACAGCAGAACGGAAGGATCAATTTGGGGAAGACACTAACAGATGAAACAAGCATCCAACAAATGGAGTTTGATCCGAGAGGCAACATGTATAATTGTCTTAACATTATAAGCCCGAATCTATATAGTAACAGAAGCAGTCAAATTTGTTATAGGTTATTTCTATATGCAAGCATAAGAAATCTTCATAAATGTAAATCAATCAAAGGGAAAATCAAAGAAACCCAATATAAAGTTTTCATCTTTCAGCACAATCATCACAGTGCCCAGTATCTCCATCTTTCTATTCGCTCAATTTCAAATTGAATATCAGTTCAATAAGAAACTAGAACGTGAAAGGAGTTGCAATTGAGTTTTAGAGCAAAGCACCTTCAACAGCAAAGGAAGGGAGTAACAGTTGTCGACTATAACGGTAAATCTGATCCGGAGACAAGCCGTGATCAAGCCCTTGTCCAATCTCCTCCGCTTTTGTATTAGAGTAACCGTTAGATACTGCGTCGCAACGTTCAACCGCCGTTGTCTCCTGAAGCTTTGCTTCGAGGGTCGATATACGGTGCTCTATCTCCACCTTCTTGAGCTTTAAGTCTTCCAATTCCCGGAAGATTTCCGACGAATGTCTACCGCTTTCCTCCATCACGGCAATGTTAGAGACACCGATAGAACCCTAGAGGCTGACTAAACAAGCAAAGAGGTCGGTGTTAGTCAAATAAGTTGACTTTTCTTAATGTCTTATGTTATGATATGCTGCTTCCGTGTCACATGAAGACCCACTATTTATCCGATTGCACCTGAAAAAATGAATGGAGATATTGCCGAAGGTGAATAGAGAGAGAGGGGTCGAAAGTGTATCACAAAGAACAAATAAAATTTGATACCAAAAAAGAAACAAAGAACAAAATAAAAAAGGTTACTCAGATAGGGTAGAATTATAGGTAAATGACTCAAATAGTATAGAATTATCATTAATTACTCAAATACTCTTGTTCTTTTAATTGCTATTTTGCTCTTTTCGGATTTGTAAACAAAAAAGTATTTACGAAAATGTTATTAATGAAAAGTGTCACGTCAGCACGAAATTCGCGCAGTTCTGCCACGAAGATCTACTAAAAATCTACCAAAGGTCTGCCAAAGGTCTATCAAAGGTCTACCAAAGGTCTACCAAGGTCTACCAAGGTCTACCAAAGCTCCACCAACGCTCAACCAAGCTCCCCACAGCTCCACCAAAGCTCAGCCAAGGTCAACCAAGATCTACTAAAAGTCAATCACACCATAATTCACGTTCATAAAGCACTGTTTAATAAAAACCACACTACATTTTCGTAAATAGGAAGTAATTTTGCCAAACACTAAACAACTCAGGTTTTGTATGTTTGGTAAATTTTGGTAAACTGTGGTAGAGTTTGGCAGAGTTAGCGTTGATAGTGTGGTAGAGCTTGGTAGAGTTTGGTGGAGGTATGGCAAAGATGAATCATTTAACCTATTTTTACAAATGACGATTTTATCCCTTCCTTCTCTCTAACTAGCTGCCGCCAACGACAATTGAAGCACAAATTACCATTGTTGCTTCTTTTGAGCTTCTTTTAAGCTTAGTTTGTGCTTCTTTTGAGGTTCTTTTCTTGGTTTGAATCTATGGATCGAATTGTTTTAGTCTGTGGGAGTTGGAAATTCGAACAAAATCATTGGTTCTTTGTTGTAGATACTTCTCATGGTTGTAAAATCTTGGAATTGAGTGAAGCTGTGAGTTATGATGAGTTTGTGAGGATGGTGCATGAAGATTTTGATCTAAATCAAGAGATCAACAAGGTAAAACTGAGTTACATTTCAAATGAACTCATGCATGAACTACCACAAGATACACCTCCTATCTTCGTGACCAACGAAAAGCAATTGCGTGGGTATGTGCAACAATTTCGAAAAGAGTCAATTCGTCTTTGTGTGGAGATTTCAAGGAGGTCTCATTTTGTGGTTGAACAAAGTGTAAGATTTGAGCCTAAATGCGAGCCTAAATGTGAACCATTTGATTCAACGTGTGGTAGAGTCAATTCAACGTGTGGTAGAGATAGGCAGACTTTCAAACAAGAAGATAAAGACATTGACTACGATGACGGAGCGGAAATGAGATTCGACTACTGCGATGATGTTGATGGTGCAAGCTCTGGTGATGAAGACTTCATAAGTGTTCAGAAGAAGTGCAAAGAAGAAGATAGACTTCCGCCAAAGAAAAGATACTCGACATCTAATGATGAGTACTTAGACATCAAAATGAGGTCACTTCAATTAGCTGTTGGTCAAATGTATCCCACCAAAGATGATTTTGAGTCAAGGTTGAAGACATATTCTGTTTTACATAGGTTTGACTTCGATGTCGTATCTTCATCGACGATGTTATTGGTTGTGAGATGTTGGGTTCCAAACTGCACTTGGAGAGTTCGTGCTTCACGCCCGGATCCTGAGAGTCCGTATTTCTATATCCGGATTTATTGTGGAAAACACACTTGCTCAGTTACAGAAAGGTCATCTTGGGCACGTCAAGTAATGCCCGATATTCTTGGTCGTTTATACTTGGATTTTGTTGGTGGTGTTGGGCCTTCTGTTCTTCCCGCTCATGTTGCTGAATCACTTAATAAACGCTTCGGTTTGAAGGTACACTTTCTTCGTGGTAGATGTTTGGTAGACTTTTGTAGAGGCATGGTAGACTTTGGTTGACTCATGGTAGACTTTTAGTAGACTATGGTAGACTTTGGTAGACTCATGGTAGAGTTTGGTAGACTCATGGTAGACTTTGGTTGACTCATGGTAGACGTATGGTAGACTCGAGTCAACCATAGTCTACCATAAGTCTACCAAAGTCTATTATGAGTCTGCCAAAGTCTACCATGAGTCTACCAAAGTCTACCATGCGTTAGTAGAGGTGAGTTACGTTTAGTTAGGTTGTAACTTTGCCTCTTTGTGTGAACTTTGTACAGATGAAGTACTGGAAGGCACATCGTACTTTAAAGGAAGCTCGAGCTCTAGTAATAGGAACTTCAGAGAGTAGTTTTGAAGAACTTCCATCGTATTTGTATATGATTAGACAGNTTGTATATGATTAGACGAGCAAATCCAGGAACACTTATCAAGCTGGAAGTAGATGGATATGATAGGTTCAAGTTTCTATTCCTTGTATTTGATGCAAGCATCAGAGGATTTCCTTATATGAGGAAGGTTGTTGTTGCGGATGGAACATTTTTACAAGGAAAATATAAAGGGACTCTTCTCACGGCAAC
>OVBA01003119.1:0-29887 GCA_900406435.1 Lepidium aucheri | reverse complement strand
CGAGCATCCGTTCCGCTTGGACAGCCGAGACAATCAAACTACCTGAAGTGAGTTGGTAGTTTATGGGTACTAACCATCTAAAGTTGCCACATTAGCTAAGTTAATAACCTTTATCAACTTAGCTCGGTTTACAGAACACATAACACACTTACCGCGAGACCTCGGCGTGAGGAGGATTGATATCATTCATCTAACCCATTCACATATTTCCCATCTATCCTAGAATCAACATGGCTCTGATACCAAATTGTAACACCCAACCTCATTAAACTCAAGTTTCGACACATTCTAGTAAGGCTTTGGGCGGACCTTACACTTCACCATTATTCACTAAGTCAAAATTCGAATTAAGAGATGTGATAAGCCCAAACAGATCATAAAAACTTGGTTCCATTCTTATTCAAAACTAAATTCAAAGTTCGATAACACCAAGTGATAACTTAACAAAATGAAAGCGGTTCTAGCATCAAGTTCAAATTCAAATAACAGAAGATAAACTCCCACATCCCATCCCTAAATCCACCTCCTCTCCCTCATGCCTTGGTCTAGCTCCTATTAGCCACTTTCTCGATCATTGGTCGAGTCATTACCTACAATCATGCAGATTGAATAAGCAAACGAATTTGCTTAGTGGTTCGGTCATCCCATCCCACTAAGCTATAACCAGAACACGTATTCAATAACAAATCTAGTAAAACTAGAGAACAATCACGATTTCAGGGTTAACTCATCGATTAGTTTAACTACCCGGTGTACTTCCGGATCAGTCAAAGTAAACTTTAAGTCCAGAGCAATATCATTACCATATCACATATCACAGAACCGAACCCTAAGGTTCACAAGTCACAAAGTCCGAATACTAAGGTTCACAAGTAACACAGTCTGAACACTAAGGTTCGCAAGTCACAGAGTCCAAACACTAAGGTTCGCAAGTCGCAGAGTTTGAACACTAGGTTCGCAAGTCACAGAGTCCGAACCACATGGTTCTCAATCACAATTTCGACCCACATGGTCCTTCCTTTCACAATCAACCATTCAACCTAACCATTCTAGGGTTCCATTCAACCTATTACCAAACATGAGACTAATCTAGCCCTCAGTCACGAAATCACACACTTCTCAATCACAATTTCAACCCACATGGTCTTTCTATTCACAATACATCATTCAGCTTAACCATTCTAAGATTCCACTTAACTTATTACCAATCACGAATTCTAGGTCAAATCGCCACGGTCACGAACTCATCTTTGCCTTAAACTCTCTTTCGGGTTTCTCTTTGCTCTATGGGGTTTGATTTGCCAATTCTAGCAAAACCTTCAACTCAATTCGACCTCTTTCCTTGCTTCCACTAGATCGATTTCTCTTAGCCTTTTTCGAGCTCTCCCTCTCTTAACTTTACGTCAATTTGTGCGTATTCTCTTTTAGGTGGGATTAAGGCTCCTATTTATATCCCCTAGGTTAACATAATCCCTAACCCTAATCCCTTTAGTTGGGCCGAGCTCAAGCCCTTTTAAAAATAACCCATGGCCCATATCACATTAATTCTGATCGTTTGGCCCATTAGGCTACTCATTCGGACATCTAACAAACTCTTGTCCGAACGAGAACCCTTGTCCTTTCATTGACACCTCATGTCCTAACACGAACCAGACTTGTCCAAAACTAAACATAACATGTCCAAACCTAGGAGGTTCATGTCTAAGCTCGAACTAACCATGTCTGATCCGGACCAAGCTCTCTGATCCAACCAAGTTGTCCTATTTGAACATTTCTGTCCGAACCGACCGAGCATGTATGATCCGACCGAGCTGTCCGATCCGACCAATCTTGTCCGATCCCACCGAGCTGTCCGATCCGACTAATCTTGTCTGATCCGACCGAGCTGTCCGATCCACCTATCCTGTCCGATCCGACCGGCTCGGTCCCAATCATCAAATCTTGTCCTAAATTCCTTCCTTAACTTATTTTCCATGGTTTTGCTTGATCTTAATCATTCTTTACGCTTCCAATGCCCTTCCTTGACCGGAATATCCAAATGGCCCTGTTTGGTTCGTCCGTTCGTACCGCATTCACATGCCGCACCTAGTGTGTTCTCGGATTTACCGAACATGGGTATTACACAAACCCTCTTACTTTAAAATCGCTCTCACGATTTCCTTATCACAACAAAGATATTTCCCTTTTTCTTCTCTTGATAAGTTTGTTAATATTCCTTATCTCTAATTTGAAGATCTAACAAATCTCTAACAACCTCTTCAAGGCTTCTTCTCTAAGTTTCAAAACTGAATCACGTGGCCTTCATTAATCCTCACGTGATGTGAATGTGTCGTCCAAAACAGGACATCTTCAGTCTCCTCCTTTTTGGCTCTATGTGCATCTTCAGAAAAAATATTCTTGTTCTGAATCAGCTTCCTGATATGCACGATCTTCTTGCTACAATGTTCCCCCTCAAATGTCTCTCCCCCATAATCAGACATCTTGATCTATCTAGAGTCAGACTATAATCTTTCCAATCTCTCATTTCCCCCTGCTTTGGTGCCCATCAAGACAAAAACAAACAAGTTTCTGTCTAATCACTAGGATTGACCAATTAGTGTACCAAGATACATAAGCACAATCAAGAATCAAAACAGTCAAATGCCAATTCTATCACAACTAATTTTAAACATATTTTTGTTTTTCAACAGACATCTGATCATCTAGTAAACTCCTGAGTGACCCAGAATTATAATCAACCATGTGAACAATTCCATTTAGCTTTTCAGAAAATCAGTTTAAGATAGAAAATACCTTTTGCTGAGACTGATCATCCACAGAGAACCCATATTCCTTGAAGCACGACACACACTCTACTCTTTAAGACATACGATCAGAATCAAGACTTTGGTGGCTAGACTTTCACATTGTCATGCCTTTATCACAAGCATTCTTTAAAGCATTGAGAATATCAAACGGATCAGGCAGCTGGAATTTCCTTTGGAGAGTCATACAGTGTAACATATGCATACTTAGATGATGTAGGTACCCTTCTTGATCATATGATTGTTGCAACATCACAAGTACAACATAATAACTTTGTTGTTAGTAGATATACCCTTCTTGATCATGTGTTTTGGTAGATCATCACAAGTACAATACCTCCATCATCTGCATAAAACTGAATCAAAGATATCACTTGACTTCTCAACCTAGTGATTCAGATATTCCANTTGACTTCTCAACACGTATACACTTGCTCTCCTCAGCTCTTTGACCTCCTTCTCCTAACATTTAATATTTCAGTTTAGAGATCAGCTTGTAACGGCATGATAGGCAGCTATTTTCCACTTGTTCGATCAAAACTGAAATCTGTCTGCCTTTTTCCAAGTACGTGCCATCCTTTTCTAGAAACAAGCTCCTGTCTCAAATCAGCTCAACAAAACCTCAAAACATCGTTTAGTACTCACAAATCCCAATTGTAGTTCTTAGTTCCACAAAACGATTAAAAGATAGAGGTTTAGTAAACAAATCAGCCATTTGATATTCAATGTTCACATGATCAATTATAACCAGTTTCTCCTCAACAAGTTCACGAATAAAGTGATGTCAAGTGTCAATATGTTTAGTTCAAAAATGTTGAACAGGATTCTTAGCAATGCTAATGGCACTTTGATTATCACAATAAACAAGCAAGGATTCGGAAACTGTACCATAATCAGTAGACATCTTCTTCATCTAGAGAAGTTGCGTGCAACAGCTTCTCAACGCAATGTATTCTGCTTCTGCTATTGATAAAGAAACACAGTTCTATTTCTTGCTGAACCAGGCAATCAGATTGTTTCCCATGAAGAAACATCCACCACTTGTGCTTTTTCGATCATGAACACATCCTGCCCAATCTGCATCGCAGTACCCTGTTAAGCTTGTCGTCGTATCCTTTCTGTAGAAAATCCCAAGACTTTGTGTTCCACTCACATACTTCAAAATACGCTTAGCTCCTTGGAGATGACTCTCTTTAGGATCAGCCTGAAACCTTGCACACACTCCTACTGAAAAAACAGAGATCTGGACGACTTGCTGTCAAGTACGGTAACCCTCCGATCAGACTTCTGTATGATGTAGCATCTATAGATTTCCCTGATTCATCTCTTGAGAGCTTTTCATTTGACCCCATAGGTGTCTTTGCTGCCTTGCTGTTCTCCATTCCAAACGTCTTAATCAGATTCTTTGCATAAGTGTTTTGATTCACAAAGATCCCATCAGATGTCTATTTTACTTGCAATCCCAAGAAGTAAGTAAGTTCACCATTCATACTCATCTCAAATTCTTGAGTCATGACTTCAACAAACTTATAAACCATCACCTGATTGGTAGATCTAAATACTAGATCATCAACATAGGTCTGCACCACTATAAATCCTTCAACATTGTTTAGAGTAAACAATGTCTTGTCCACACTTCCATGTGTATATCCATGCTCAATCAGAAACGTGGCTAACCGATTATACCACGCTCTTGGTGCCTGTTTGAGTCCATACAACGCCTTGTTTAGCTTGAAAACATAATCAAGATGCTTTGGATCTTCAAACCCTTTAGGTTGTTTAACATACACTTCTTCTTGAAGAAATCCATTCAGTAAAACACTCTTAACATCCATCTGATACAGTTTGAAATGCATTTTGCAAGCCATTCCAAACAGAAACCTGATAGACTCCAAACGAGCAACTAATGCAAATGTCTCCTCAAAATCAACACCTTCAACTTGTGAGTAACCTTGAGAAACTAGTCGTGACTTGTTCCTTACAACATTCCCATCCTTGTCAATCTTGTTCTTGAAGATCCATTTGGTGCCAACAACATTGATATCTTTAGGACGACAAACAAGAATCCACACATTTAACCGTGAAAAACTTGACAGCTCCTCCTGCATAGAAGCAATCCAACATTCATCCAATACGGCTTCTTTGTATGTCTTGGGTTCAATCTTTGACACAAAACAAGCATACTCGACCGATTAAGCAGCTTCTTGCTTCTGTGCCATGAAAGCCATGAACACTGCATTCCCAGCAAGCTATTTGAAATCAATCTGCTTTCCTTATGTAACTCTTCCCCCTGAATCTCTCATATAACATATTTAGAGGAGTGATTCCGATGCACTTGAGGAGGAACATCAACTTGTTCTGTAGATCAAACACCTGAATAAAACTCTAGAGACTGTTAAGGCTCACCATTTTCATCAAGTTGCTAAAGTGTCAGCCGAAACGTGGAAGCATCATGAAAGACCACGTTCACCATCTCTTGAACTGTCAAAGTTCAACGATTATACACTCTAAAGGCTGTACTTGAACCTGAGTAACCAAGGAACATGCCTTCATCACTCCGAGAATCAAACTTTCCAAGATGATCCTTATCATTCAGAATGTAGCACATGCAGCCAAACACGTGAAAGTAATGTATTGTCGGAGTTTTACCCTTCCAGAACTCGTAGGATTTCTTTGTAGTTCTTTTTCCCATATAGACACGATTGATGATGTAGAATACAGTGTTAACAGCCTCTACCCAGAAGTTTTTAGGTGCATTACTTCCATGCAACATTGCTCTTGCCATCTTCTGCAATGTTCTGTTCTTGCGTTCAACAACACCATTCTGTTGTGGTGTTCGTGGTGCTGAAAACTGATGTTCAATACCTTGTTCTGAACAAAAATGTTTGAATAGATCATTCTGAAACTCATCACCATGATAACTTCGAATGACCTTGATGCCTTGACGTTCATTATTAAGCTGAAGTTCCAAGATCTTGAAGCTATCAAAAGAAGCACTTTTCTCACGAAGAAAACGCACCCATGTGTATCTACTGAAATCATCAACCAAAACAAGAATGTACTTTTTCCAGCAATACTCTCAACTTGAATAGGGCCCATCAGACCCATATGAACAAGTTCCAACAGACTCTTGGACCTAACATCCAGAACAGACTTGTGTTGAGTCTTGACCTGTTTTCCCGTGCTACAAGAGCTACATACAAACTGCTGATCTGTTTCAAGCTTTGGCAACCCTTTGACGATCTCTTTGTTAGATAACCGCATCATAGTCCTAAAATTCATGTGACCTAGTGATAAAAGGGTTTTTCGGTCCTAAGATCAAATCAATTGAGCATAGTGGTAAGTAAATGGGAATTGTCGAACCAAATACTCAAAGATGCTTGTAAACAACTTATCTACTGCTAGATCTTAGTTCAAGCAACCTACCATTCTGTCACTATGATAGGCTATGATATTAGGTGAGCTTGCAAACTAGATAATAGGACAAATTACACTAAAAACAAAATTAAAACATAATGGAAATGACTAAAACAGAGAAATGACTTAAAAACAGAGCACAACATCTACAATAAGATAGAAATAAGATTAAAGGTATAGATCTAAAGGATAGGGAGGTTGATTGGCGATAACTCGCCGAACTCTTTTGAGTGATCCCTAGACCAGGACAAGGCTAGATCGACCCGTTCTCACGGTGAAGACCCCTATCCAGATCAGATGATCAATTATGGCAAGCATTAAGCTAAGCCCAACTCATCTAACAGCCGACCCACATGCTAGATCTCTCTTCAGCGGATCAAGCCATCACTCACAAGGCACTTGGTCTCCATTCCCATCGGCGCTAGCCTTAGGTCACGGCCCAAATCAGATCTCTCTGGATCAGGGAGAGATCAGCATTAAGCTTAGCCATGTGAGAAGAGATCGGAGTCTAGATAATGGCTAGTACGGCGAGGGAATCAACGCATTCGCCTTCGATCACCCTATCCTCAAGATCCTCAGGGATCTACTCACGCCTCATGGATTGAGTGCGGAGGAGTAAGGTAGATCTAGATTGCATAAACATAAAGAAACTTAAATGAAATTGCATAAAGTAAAGATAAAGATCAAACTTCATTCATTAACTTAAAAACATAATCATAAAGAGTACCTTAAACAAGCATAAAGGAAACAACAATAAAAATAGAGAGAGTTTTTCAGCTAAACATCAGATAAAAAATGATAAGAGTGTGATTAAAGGGTATTTATAGGGTTATTTGCATAACCCTAATGTTCAAACCACCCTAAGTCGATTAACCAGGAATTCTGTAAATCTTGCCCACAGAGTCCTTGCGCGAGCCTTGGCAGCAAGGAGTTCTTTTTGTGTTGGCCCTCGTGGGTTGAGACTGAGTGAATGGTCCGAGTGTAATCCTTGCGATGAAGGGATTGACCTTCCCTTGCGACAGATAGGTAGAGGCTGGTGATTGGGGTATATTTTCTTGAGCGTTCTGAGCAGTCATCGCCCTGTGATCCGCGAGGTAGTGATCCGAGGTTGCACGATCTTTTTTGGCTAGTAGCTGATTTAATTGTCCTTAGTTCCAGTTTTAGCTCCTTTTCTGCTCCTTTTCCTAGATAAAACTCCAGACTCCAAATGCAAATGCAAAGAAAGAAAAACAAACCTAAAAGGACCTAAGTAATCGGAAAATCTATCTAGACAGATGCAAAACTACCTAAAACAAGACTCTAAAACCATCAAAAATCACACACATCAACTAGACGTTCATGCCAAATCTGAGCTTCACTTTCTGATTTTGCAACCATACAATGTGAACTAGGAACCTACATGTAGTAATCATTTCCTGTACAAACTTCCTCTAAGTGAACAGTTCCTTTCTAATCAACATCTCGACATTCAGTTCTTGTAAAAGTAACATCGAGTCCTGTATCACACAGCTGACTGATGCTAATTAGATTTGCTTTTATTCCATCAACAAGGAAAATGTTTTGAAGTTTAGGTTATGTTGAACTCCCCGTAGTCCTTTTGCCACGAATCTTTCCTTTATCACCATCACCAAATGTCACTTTTCCAGCTGTGACCATCTCAAGATCTTGTAGAGAGGCTTGTTCTCATGTCATATGTCTTGAGCAACCACTATCAAAGTACCACTTGCTCATTGAGTTACTATTATTACTTTTCTCAGCTGTGAACACCATTCTGCAGAACAAATCTATTTTCTTAACCCAAATCTGGTTTCTCTTTCTACCATTGAAAGTAAACTTTCGTTGTCTCCAAATCCATTGAACCCTAAATTGAAGCTTATAACACTGATATCTCATATGCCATGCTTTGCCACAATACCAACACTTTACTGGATGATCCCAATGCAATTCATAATACTGACTCTTTTTAGATTTCACCCTAGACCTGCTCGTTGTTGTTGATGTTGATGCCGTATTCCGCCTTTCTACTGCAAAGGTTTGAATTGATCTACATTCTCTGATGATCCAGTAGCCTTTACAAAGGTCATCTCTGCAGATTCCTTCCCCTTATAACCCAAACCAGAACTATCATTCGATGTCCTTCCAATAATCAATAGATAGTCTAAATCCTTTGTTCCTTTAGACAGATATCTAATCTGCTTCATCTGCTCAAACAATGTGCTTTCCTGATCTGCATTCTTAGCTTTGACATCTTTGAGTTCATTCTCAGCTTGTTGCGGCTTTTCAACAGCAACCTGTTTTTCTACCATCAGACGTTTATTTTCATCTTGTCTTTTAACCCAAGAAGTTACCAACATGCCCATCTGATCTTCTGTAGTCATATCAAAATCGTTATCAAACTCTGAATTGTCTGTATTAGTTCTTTGGTGTTCAGCAGGAATCTGATTTGTACCAGCCTTCTGAACTTCGGGAATAAGGTCGGCATTTTCTACTTCTTCCCCGTTGTCATCCATTTCCATAATGCCAAAATGAGCTACAAAGTGATTCAGATGTTATCATCCTCATCACTGTCACTATCAGTATCACTCAGAGTTGTGATTGCTGTTTTTCTACTTAATTTGGACAGACATTCGTTCTTGGTATGTCCATATCCCTTACACTCGTAACATTGTATAGCCATCTTCCTCCTGACTGATGGACATGCAGATTTAAAGTGTCCATAACCTTGACATTCAAGACACTGTTTGTCAGCTTGTAGTTGTCTCTATCAGCTGTTGGCTTAGCAGACGCCTGATATTCCTTCCTTTTTTCTCTTTCTGCTTTCCGAAGGAACTTTTTCACAAATAATCCAACTTGCTCTTCGACATTTTCAACTGACTCCCTTTTGTGATCTGTTTTTTCAGATACAAGAGCAATACTCTTACCTTTAGTGGTCTCTTCCTTTGCTATGATCTGAAGCTCATATGCTTGCATCGTACCAACAACTTGATCGTATCTCATTGTGTTAGAGTTCTGAGATACTTCTAGAGCTGATCGATGACCATGGAATTTAGTTTGAAGACATCTTAAGAACTTTTTAACCAACTTCTTGTCCTTGTACGTTTTATCCAAGATCAGTGCTTCATGTGCTAGAGCTGACAGCTTACTGCTAAATTCTTCAACCATCTCATCTTCACCCACTGTCAGATTCTCAAATCGTGAGGCCAAGATGTCAATCCGAGTTCTTTTCACACTACTAGTACCTTCAAAGCCTACTTCAAGAATATCACATGCCTCTTTTGCACTTTTATAGTCTTGTACTCTTTTGAACTGATTGCTATGCAGAGAGCTGAAAATGGTTGACAAAGCTTTGAAATTCCATTTAGCATACAATTTCTCCTCTACAGTCCACTATTTTCTGGATTTTGGGACAGTAGCACCATCTGCATCTTTGACAACAAGATGTTCCCAACCTTCTTCAACCGCAAGCCACACATCAGAATAAATACCTTGTATATGCTGAGCCACCTAGACTTTCCAGTGTCCATAGTTGTCTGGATCTAACTTAAGTGTTTTTTCAACGACAACTAACTGTTTCTGTAAATTCTCCATCTCTTCCTCAGGATCTAACACCTGCAAACAATAACAAACGTTATGCGGTGTACGGCTCTGATACCAATTGAAAAAGCAGAGAATTCAACTAAAATTCCAAACAAAAATCGACTAAATCACTTTGAAATACGATTTATTAAGCAATATTCGTTTCTTACAAAAGAACCATTCTTGTTGGAATTATTCTACTCGAGAAACCAACCTAAATCTATTTCAACAATCATAATCGATAACCAAAGGCTCAATTCACTAATCTCTCTAAAATTTCTCCCTAAGTTCTTAGAGAATTAGGTTTACAATTAACTTTTCTATTTATAGGCACAAGAGACAAACCCTCTTGCCCTAAAATCCCTCTCACGATTTCCTTATCACAAAGAAGATGTTTTCCTTTTTCTTCTCTTGATAAGTTTGTTAATATTTCTTATCTCTAATTTGAATATCTAACTAAAAAAACTCTAACAACCTCTTCAAGGCTTCCTCTCTAAGTTTCAAAACTTAATCACGTGGTCTTCATTAATCTTTACGTGATGTGAATGTATCGTCCAAATAGGACATCTTCAATATCTATGATCTGAGCCCACCATTGGCAAATATTCAACCTCCGAAGATAGGTAAGTCGTTCTCCATTCTGAATTCGTCATGACTTTATCTAACCACTATTCAACTTGATATTCTCGTCGGTTACCACACCAAGTCATGTTATAACCTTGATAAGGTAAATCTTGAACATCACACACTTGTACCATACGTTTGAAATTTGCAAAACTTTATTCATCATGTGTACAACCCCCACGTTTCTCAGAATTTGAGAGAATCTCGTTGAAGTCTTTATACATTATTCATGGTCTATTTCTAGAAAGAGAGATCTAGATTCGTTGCAATTTTTCCCATAAATATGATGTAAACTCCGAATTAGATTTTTGTAAACAAAGGAAAAATAGAAAGAAGTTTCTTGATTTATGTAGCAATCAAAGAGTCTTGCATCATTACAATAGAAAGAAACTGAAATAATATTTTTCCACAACAAAGTCAAACCGCCTCCAATACCCCAAGGCACAATACACAAAACACGATCAAAATCAAGTTGAGACACCACTTGATGCACCACATCGTTGTTGTTCTTGGTTTCAATCAAAAAGAGTATGTTCGGGTCATATTTTGGTATAATGCCCTTTAGGTGTCGAATTACCACGACCCCTTTTCAAGCCTCGGTAGTTCCAAAATGGTGTGTTTATAATAAACCCGGTGGTTTATGATCTACCGTACCCTCAAATGTGTTAGTTTTTGGAGAAGACTCTCCAAATGAACGTTGTGCATGTGAAGCTTCACAAATTACAGCAAAAGGATTGTAACACTTATGAACATCAACCACATTAGAATGGCGGCATGTACCCTTTGAGTAACATTCCTCTGTATCATCCCGTTCCTGAACACGTCAGAAATCTGCACGAACAAGCATCTTAAGATGTGCCTCTTCACTATCACAAAGCGGTGCAACGTTGGCTTTGCATTTCTTCCCTGCATGGTGTGAAGATTTAGCGTTTGTATCCGCTTGCCAGAGGAGTATGATAAGCATCATGAAAGGTTTCATCACAATCCCCAGCAGAACCATCAAAAGCACTTGAATCCTCCTCATCATCATCGTTTTTGTTATCCTCCGCCACCGGAGTCAAAAGGTCACAGATCAATTCTTCATGCGTGAGGAGTCCGCAATGACCACAAAAACTCTGAAGCTTTTCAAACTTGAAGGTTAAAACTCGTGTTTCTTCCCCAAATTGAAATTAGCGTTAAAAACGTAAAGGAACTGTAACATCTCAAAGGAAGCGAATGCAGACGTAGTCAGTTTCGTGAAACTCACCAAGGCAATTCCCAATGTATGACACCATCCGAGTCGTAAGGAAATGGAGAGGTATGAAGAGGTTGGATGTCACGTGACTTGGACCTGTTGATAACAAGAAGAAGATCTTATCAAGGAAGATATGGAGAAGATTTAGTTAGGTTCCGAAAAATCAGGAGACTAACTAATGAGCCCTATAGTATAAAAAGGATCTCAATTGTAAACCGAGCTTTTGAAGAACTTAGGCATTGAAGTTTAGAAAAGTCTTGTTAATTATTTTGATCTAGGTTATTGGATATTAAAAGTTGTTTTTAGGTCGATAGCTTTGTTAAGTATTCGATCATTAGGATTGTCTTTTGTAGAAAAGAAGTTCTTAATAAAAAACGTAATTCTTTGTTGAATTGGTTGTTGCAAATCGTATTCCATTTTCAATTGGTATGAGAGCGGTTCATCGCATAACTTTGTTAATTGTTTCAGGTGTTAGATCTTGGAGAACAAAATAGAAAACTCGCAACAACAGCTGGTTGTGGTTGCAAAAGCTCAGAAACTGGATCTAGACAATTACAGACATTGTAAAGTTCAGATGGCACATAATATTCAGGGAATAGATTCTGATGCTTGGCTTACTGTTGAGGAAGGATGGGAACCTCCTATGATCAAGGGTGAAGATGGAAACCTCAAACCCAAACCCAGGAAACTGTGGGTAGCAAAAGAGAAATCTGATGCTAAGTGGAACTCAAAGGCCTTGTCTGTGATATTCAGCTCACTTCACATCAATCAGTTTAAAAGAGTACAAGGATGTACTAGTGCTAAAGAAGCATGGGATATACTTCAAGTTGGGTTTGAAGGAACTAGCACTGTAAAATGGACTCGTGTCGATATTCTTGCATCTCATTTTGAAAACTTGACCATGGGAGAGGATGAATCCATTGCTGATTTCAGCAGTAAACTATCATCTCTTGCACATGAAGCCATGATCCTAGGAAAGACTTATAAAGATAAGAAATTGGTCAAAAAATTTCTAAGGTGTTTTCCAGCAAAGTTTCATGGACACATATCAGCACTTGAAGTATCTCAAAACTCAAATACACTGAAATTTGATCAAGTGGTAGGAATGATGCAAGCGTATGAATTGCAGATAACTCCTAAAATGACAAGCAAAGGAAAGAGTGTAGCACTTGTTATTGAAAAATAATTGAGTGAGAAAGAGGTGTCTGAAAATCTAGAAGAAAAAGTTGGACTAGTTGTCAAACGATTCTTGAGAAAACCTGAGAGAGGACAAAGACGAGAATTTCAAGCATCTGCCAAAGTCTCTTCTGATAAGGATAATTACAAAGCTGACAAACAGTGTCTTGAATGTCAAGGGTATGGACATATCAAGACTGAATGTCCTATAGTCAAAAGGAAGATGACTATTCAGTGTTATGAATGTAAAGGATATGGGCACACCAAGAATGAATGCATTTCTCGGATGAGTGGAAAATCTGCTATGGCATCAATGAGTGAATCTGACAGTGACAACGATAATGATAGGGACATTTTGAATCACTTTGTAGCTCAACTTGGTATTGTGGACCTAGAAGAACAAGCGGAAGATAGTACCGAACAAACGGTGGTTCAAACGATTGTTAATCAGGAGAATCAAACAATTGATAGTGAACAAGGGAATGATCCATCAACCTTGAACGAGTCTGAAAAAGATGTGGTAGAAACAGATTCTGAAGATGAACTCAATATTGCTCCTGATGATCAAATCGAACTCCTGGTGGAATCTCTTGTTGACACAAAGGAAGAAAACACTCGACTGAGATCAGAGAAACAGTTGATTATAAATCAACTGGCTAATGCGGAGAAGGAGCTGGCTGATACTAAGACCGAGAACTCTAAACTTGAATGATGTTTGTTTGAACAAATAAAACAGATAAAGATGCCGTCAAAAGGAACCAAGGATCTTGACTATCTACTCATTGTGGGAAGGACAGACAAGGAAAGCTATGGTCTTGGATACAAAGGCGCAGCTGTAAGTGAGGTTAAGTTTGTACGTGCATCGAATAGCTTCGCTGGTGACGACAAATCTCAAAAAGAAGGTCATGATTAGCATGCGGAGATGACACAGTCAAGATCTGGTCTAGGGTGGAAGGAACAGAAGCCTGCTTATAGTCAGACATGGTGGAAGAAGAAATTTAGTTGCTGGTACTGTGGAAAATAAGGTCACATGAAATTTCAATGCTTTCGATTTCATCAACGAGTTCAGCGAATATGGAGACAACAGAAGTTTGCCTATAATAGAAATAATAGGAAACAAATGTGGGTCAAAAAGATGGATCTTTACAGTAGGGTTGCTTTTACAGCTGAAAGTCAATTGGACAGCAAAACAGGAAAAGGGACGTGGTACTTTGACAGTGGTTGCTCGAAGCATATGATAGGAGAAGAAGGGACATTGGAAGAGCTTGAGAATGTTAAGGCTGGCAAAGTAACATTTGGAGATGGAGCTAAAGGAAAAATTCGTTTTAAAGGACAGACTACCAGTGTAATGGACCCGCGATTGACTGATGTATATTTAGTTGATGGATTAAAGGCAAATCTGATTAGCATCAATCAACTCTGTGATACAGGACTAGATGTCACATTTACAAGGTCAACGTGTCGAGCAGTTGATGATCAAGGAGCAATTCATCTGGAAGGTGTGAGAACTGAAAATGATTGTTATATTTGGGTTCCAGGAACACAGTGCATGACTTCTAGATCAGAGAGTGAAACTCAGATTTGGCATCAAAGCCTTGGTCATATGAATTTCAAGACAATGGCTGAATTATCATCAAAGGAAATCATCAAAGGTCTGCCTAAGCTTAAAGGTAATCGTCACTTTGTGTGTGGTCCATGTAGTTCGGGAAAACAAGTAAAAACTCAACACAAATCAATGCCAGATGTCCAATCAAAGAATGTACTTGAACTTGTGCATATGGATTTGATGGGCCCTATTCAGGTTGAAAGTTTGGTAGGAAAAGGTATATTCTGGTGGTTGTCGATGATTATAGTCGATACATATGGGTTAGATTTCTTCGGGAAAAGAGTGATACATTTGAAAGTTTTCGAATTCTTGCACTTCAGTTGAAAAATGAATGAGAAGGAATTAAACACATTCGAAGTGATCATGGGGGAGAATTCGAAAAATGACGTTTTCAAGAAGTTTTGCTCAGAACAAGGAATTGCACATCAGTTTTCAGCACCAAGGACACCTCAACAAAATGGAGTAGTTGTGAGGAAGAAAATGAAATTGCAAGAAATAGCCACAGCGATGTTGCATGGAAGTAATGCACCCAAATCGTTTTGGGCTGAAGCTGTTAACACAGCATGCTACATCATCAATAGGGTGTATATTCGAAAAGGAACCACCAAAACGTCCTCCGAGTTATGGAAAGGAAAAACACCTACAGTTCACTACTTTCATGTGTTCGGATGTGTGTGTTATATTCTCAATGATAAGGATCATCTGGGAAAATTTGACTCTCGTAGTGATGAAGGACTGTTTCTTGGGTACTCAGGATCAAGCATAGCATTTCGAGTTTACAACAAAACGACATCCACAGTTCAAGAAACTATGAATGTTTCCTTTGATGAGTCCTCTATATTCCGCTTGTCTATTCAACCACTTGATGACCATAATGATAATAATCAAGGGTCTGATACAGAATCAGAGGCTCAAGAAACGAGTTCTGCACCAACTACACAACAAGTGCACAAGAATCACTCCTCCACAAATGTTATAGGAGAGATTTTGGGGGGAAGAGTTACACGCGGAAAGCAAATTGATTTCAAGCAGTTGGCTGGAAGTACGATCACAAGTTTTGTAGCCTTCATGAACCAGCATCAAAGCGTTGTCGACATAGTTGAACATGCGTGTTTTGTCGCTAAAATGGAGCCAAAGACATACAAAGCTGCTCTGCAAGATGACTTCTGGATTTCATCTATGCAAGAAGAACTATCTAATTTCTCAAGACTGGATGTATGGGTGCTGGTACCACGACCTGATAATGTCAATGTAGTTGGGACAAAGTGGATTTTTAAGACCAAGATTGATAAAGATGGAAATGTTGTCAGGAATAAGTCTCGACTGGTGGCACAAGGGTACTCACAAGTGGAAGGAGTTGATTTTGAAGAGACATTTGCACCAGTAGCTCGATTAGAATCAATCCGATTTCTGTTAGGAATGGCGTGCAAAATGGGCTTTAAGCTGTATCAGATGGATGTCAAGAGTGCATTTCTGAATGGTAATCTACAAGAGGAGGTGTATGTAGAACAACCAAAGGGTTTTGAGGATTCCAAGCATCCTGATCATGTATACAAGCTAAACAAAGCCTTGTATGATCTTAAACAGGCTCCTCGAGCATGGTATGATCGGTTGGCTACATTTCTCGTTGATAATCAGTATGAGAGAGGCAGTGTTGACAAAACCTTGTTTACACTAAACAATGAGGAAGGGTTCATAGTCGTACAGATTTATGTCGATGATATTGTTTTTGGTTCGACCCAACAATCGATGGTTGACAAATTTGTTGAAGTTTTGACTCGAGAGTTTGAAATGCTTATGAATGGGGAGCTTACCTATTTCTTGGGTCTTCAAGTTAGACAGACATCAGAAGGTATTTTTTTGAATCAAAGCACTTATGCCAAAAATCTGATTAAGAAGTTTGGAATGGAAAATAGCAAAGTCGCCAGAACACCCATGGGGTCAAACGAAAAATTGTAAAGAGATGAATTGGGAAAACCAGTTGATGCAACTGCATACAGAAGCTCAATCGGAGGCATGTTGTATCTTACAGCGAGTCGACCGGATTTGAGTCTGTATGTTGGTCTTTGCGCAAGATATCAGGCCGAACTAAAAGAAAGTCATCTGACTGCAGCCAAACGAATACTCAAGTATGTGAATGGGACTTACAAATTTGGATTTTTTTCACTAAAGATACTACTGTGAGTCTTACAGGATTCTGTGATGCTGACTGGGCCGGAAGTGTAGATGATCGAAAGAGAACTAGCGGATGATGTTTCTTCATGGGAAACAATTTGATTGCATGGTTTAGCAAAAAACAAAACTGTGTATCCTTGTCCACGGCAGAAGCAAAGTACATTGCAATGGGTAGTTTCTGTACTCAACTTCTATGGATGAAACAAATAGCCGCTGATTATGGTATGTCTACTGAAACCTTACTTGTGTATTGTGATAATCAAAGTGCTATTTGTATTGCTAAAAATCCAGTTCAACACTCTCGAACTAAACACATAGACACACGTCATCAATTTATTTGAGAACTTGTTGAGGAGAAACTAGTTAAACTTGATCATGTGAGCACCAAGTATCAATTAGCTGATCTATTTACAAAACCTCTATCTTTCAATCATTTTATTCAATTAAGAACTGCGATTGGAGTTTGTGAATGCTAACTATAATGGGAAAGGTGTCTGTAGAGCAGATTTCGTGCAAGGACTTGATTCTAAGATAAGAAGGCACACACCTGAAAAAAAGGCAGACAAATATCAATATTGATCGGGCTAATGGAAAATAGCTGCCCATCATGCCGTCACATTGGATGGCAGTACATTGAGTTTTCAAATGTTAGGAGAGGGTGGTCAAAGAGCTGAGGATAGCTATTATATCAGTACGCTAAGAAGTCAAGTGATGCTCTGATACAACACTGTGTCAAAGACCAGTGAGTTTTGTGAAAGCATTGAGTTGAGAAGTCAAGTGATACTCATGTTTTCTATGCATTAAAATGCAATGATCTATGTGTGGATACATATATAAAAATAATAATAATAAAAAAAGAGACTCTCCAAAGGAAATTCCAGCTGCCTCATCTATTTGGTATTTCAAGATATTGTTAAACAAATGTGATAAAGGCATGCTGGTGTGAAAGTCTAGCCATTACATCGTAATCTTGATCGTACATCTCACAGAGTAAGGAGTCTTGCTGGGCAGTTTCAGAACTTGGGTCTCTTGGGAAAAGGTCTATTTATGCAGAGGTAAGATATGATTCAGAAATGTGATCAATTTGTTTTTAAAAGAATGTGAATCTGGTTTAAGTTGAATTTATAATGAACTTAAATCTTTTTGCTCACAGGGTTGAGTTTAATCTGGGTCCCGCAAGATAATGAATGTAGTGAACAAAATGAGTTTTATCAAGTGTTTGATATGAGTCGGGTAGTTGATTTAACTCTAGTCCATGTGTGCATTAGCCTCTCAATTTGAAAGAATTAGAGAAAAAGCCTTGTTTGTGTGAAATTCAGGCCCATTCATTTAAGAAGAAGTTGCGCTGAGATAAATAGAGCAAGTTGGGTGAACGGAAAGTGCAACAGGCACAAGGAAAAGAACAAAAAAAAAGAATTTCTCTCTTTCAACTACGGGTGCTAGGGTTTCTAAACAGAGATCGAAAGTTGCCAATGGAAGAAAGTCAAGAGATATCGACGGTTGGGTTTGCACTGAGAGATATCATCCAGTATGTGACAAACTAGGAATGAGCAATGGTGGTCTATCAACCCAGAGGCTTGCGTCTTCCATCGAGGGTGGTGCAGAGAGAAACGATTCAAGAATCGGAGCAACCGCAGATGAAAATTGATGCAGAGGAGAATAGAAAGAGTTACGAGTTTAGGACGAGTTCCCAGTCTCATATTTGTGAAGACGAAACGTCACATGCAAATGTCAGGAAGGATGTAGAGAAAATCGGAGAGTCTTCGAAGACGATTGCTGATTCACCGTCTTCAATTCAAGGAGCAGAATCGCTGATTCGTGATCTTGAAAAAGAACTCGAAGACATTGAAGCAAGGCTGAAGCAAGACAGTGCTGTTAGGGTTCCAGATTTCACCTTCATAACACCAGAACCCCAGGTGAACGCAGTGTCCAGAGTTGAGGAAGAAGTCGAGGTAATTTCAGTCTCTAAAGCCTCCGTATCAAAGGGTATCGATTTACGAACAAATCGCAAGCGTCGATTGGATGAAGACATCAGTTTAGTGAATCGCAAAACTCGCCGCACAACCAAAGCAGAGGCATCAACTCAATCGACGGTTCAAGAGTATGATCAGCAAGTATTCAGTTCTGCAGATGCTTACCGAAGGTATAAGCTTTATTCTTCTTCAAGCGAAAGATTCATAGTTGAGCATGCTTATGCATTTGATGATTAGGAATCAGAATTAGTTCAGTTACTCAAGGATGTAGGATTGTTTGAGTCTTTAGATACTTTGGTAGACTACTCGACTGATGTTCTGTTTGAACTTTGGGCAAACATGCCGTATCATGAACAAGAAAGTGAGTCATGGACTGTTTTTCTGAGGTGTTATAAGTATGTGATCTATGCTAAAAAGATCAATGAGGTGTTGGGTTCACCAGATGTGGTTGATCGATCGAATCCACAGAAGCTTGAAGGTGTATTGTCTGAAGACATAGCAGAAACAGTGACAGAAGGTGTGATCAAGAATCTAAACAGAGTAAAGAAGGCTCATCTGGAGAAGCTCTACTCTCAACTGCATACGTTCTGCTGTACTAACTGGCTTCCAACACCAAATGAAGGGTATGTCAGTGTCTTGAGGCTACAGCTTGCATATAAGATTGGAACCAGAACTCCATTCAATCTGAGAAAAGTCATCTTTAGTCAGATTAAGAAGGTTGATGCATCGACAAAAGACTCCAAGTCCAAGCAATACTTGCCATACCTATCGCTTCTCACTCGTCTGCTTGCAAATCAACATGAGGTACCAGCTGCTATCACTTCGGTACCAAGTGGAAAGTCCAAAGCCAAGAAGCAGAAAGGGAAAACCAAGGCACCGATGACAGAGGAATCTTATATAATCAAAGAGCTGCTAGAGACCATTCTTGTGATGTTTGAAGAAATCACACATTTGTGCAAGAATGCACTCAAAGGTTAGTTTTTCTTAACTTGTTCTTTGATAATACAATTGTTTTTTGACTTGTGTGATATTAAGAAGGGAGAGTAAAGCTTCAGGAGTCAGATCAAGAGTGTGTTAATTTATCTGATTGAGAGGGAGAAATGATTTAGGGGGAGAGCTACTATTTAGCTCTATGTTTTTGCCAACCTGTGGCATTTTTTTGTTTCGGTTGCTAAAACACTTAGTCTTTTGTTATCGTTTGTTTGATAACACACTTTACAAACTTGTTAGTTGTAATTTGAACCGGGATTCATGGTTTATCTGATCTGAATATTTTTCTCTGTTTCGTTTCTAATTATTAAACTGTTGTTAGAAACAACAAGTTCTGTCAAGTGTTTGAGAATGACAGGTTTTGAGCTTAGTTATCACCTCAAGTCAAAAAGGAGAAGATTGAAAAGGTTGGATGTCACATGACTTGGACCTGTTGATAACAAGAGAGAAGCACGTGGTTCAGGGAAGCTTTTGAGATACAAAATTCAAATATGCGATAAGGCTTGTCAAGAAAAAGATCTTATCAAGGAGGATATGGAGAAGATTTAGTTAGGTTCCGAAAAATCAGGAGACTAACTAATGAGCCCTTTAGTATAAAAGGGATCTCAATTGTAAACCAAACTTTTGAAGAACTTAGGCATTGAAGTTTAGAAAAGTCTTGTTAATTGTTTTGATCCAGTTATCAGATATTAAAAGTTGTTTTTAGGTCGATAGCTTTGTTAAGTATTCGATCATTAGGATTGTCTTTTGTAGAAAAGAAGTTCCTACTAAAAACGTAATTCTTTGTTGAATTGGTTGTTGCAAATCGTATTCCATTTTCAAGGTATGCCTCTAAATTGAATCTAAAACGATATACTACCGGAGCATCATCAGGACGATTTGGAACCCAGCTTTCCACCGCACACATTCATTCATTGAAGGACCATGGTCCGTGATGAAGGATGGTGGACATCAGAAGTGAAAATAAATTATAATTTCTTTGAATTCAGAATGCGACTTGTCACAGCATCATCAACGCCCCACAAGCGTGGTCAAGTTAACAATATAGCTCGAATATTCTGTTTCCGTGTAAATAGAGAAGACTAAGCTATGTCTTAGCGGCCGCATCATCACACTGCGAAATTGATATCTTGATCACATCTTCCACCACGTTTAGAGAAATTTTTTAGATTTATTTACCAATATTGTCTGAAATCTTTGAAAAGAGAATAGATTCACTCCAAACACAAGTAGCGTGATGAAGACATGCCCTAGATTTAAATAGAGGGAAATAAGAAACCGTGAATCCACTTTTCGCACCAGAAAAACCCTCCATAAAATGGCGGAATTGAAACTTTATGATAATTGTCAAGTGGTTACGGTCAAAAAGAGAATATCGCTCTCTCTCTAATCTATCTCATCATATCATCATCTGATTGCCTTTGTTTTAGAATTTAGTATTATCTTTAGATAACTTTTCATTTTATTAAAAACTAAGATGCTACCCATACTTGTAGCGTGGGATTATTTAGATTTAATGATATTATGTAATCGAACTATTATATTGTTGACTATTTCAGTTTGTAGATACGTATATATGGTTGGTCTCATATTCGAACCATCATATAATATACTATCAAATATATGGATAATATTATAAAATTTAAAATTTGGTAGCATATTTTCATCCTCACAAAATTTATCTACAATGTATCGTAGGACTTGGTCTTCACTACGCTCGAACTACTTGGGGAGTCCCAAATACTTACCGCCTTGTTGTTGCTTCTGAACATTCAGATAATTCATTACTCACTGGCGTGTCTGCTAGTATACTCGTTGACCAAAAGTGATAAAAGATTTATCCAAATTGATTAGTTATCCAAAATTGCTGCATAGTCAAAGAGAAACTTTTGGAAATAGAGTATATACATAAAATTATAACATTGTACAGTTTTAAAATTGGTAACATATTTATAATGTCCAGCTTTGGTTTGAACGTAAGAGAAGTTTGCAATTTACAGAATACTTTATACATTTGTTTGAGGAAAATAGTAAAATAGAGTATGTATATAAAATTATAACATTTAAATGGAAATATATTTGTATTTTTAATTTACAAAAAGGTAAAACAAACAATTTATAGGAGCGTATCGCTATTAAATTTAGGTATTTTAATTTTTGGTAAGCATTGGTGAGATTATGAATGTATTTATGGGTCTAGTACATATAAGATGAGCTACAAATTACAAAAATATTAAGCAAGAGTAAACCTTAGCCCAAACCCTCAAACCATGATATTTCTCAGTTGAGCTGAATAACAAATTTATTTTCTAACCACGAAACCAATCGAATACTTTCACAATAACAATAGAATTAGGCTTTACTCACTGTTGAAATCAGTAAACACTAAATCGAATCAACTTCAGATCGACGCTGCATCTACATCTCAAAGCTATCTTCAATCAATCTCGCCTTCAAAGGTATGTTGAAGTCTGGTAAAATACACGATAAGTATTGATATGTATTATTGTCAAATTTGCACAGTTTTCTTTAATTTTATTAATAACAGAGGGAACTGAAACTAACAGACTTTAACTTTTTAGTCAGACTACTGTATATTGTTCAACATAGTAGACTAATTTTTTCTTCTATTTGATTAATATATTAGATTTCACTGGGTTACAACCTATGGCTAAAAATCATTAAAAATCATGAAATTCTCAGAATCATTAAACTTTTCATTTAAAAGTCTAATCACTTCAAATGCTTAATCTTTGTTTCTTCCAACTTTAACTTATTTTATATTAAAGAAGAAAAGATATCAAGTGCTTAATTCAATGCACTCCTTTATACTTTTTTTTTTTCTAAATAGGTGTTTCTTAACAAAAAGATATGTTGTTCCTCGTGCTATAGCGCGCGGTTATTTTTTTTTTGTAGTATCGAATAATTGTTGTAACTTTTATATGGTAACAATTGAAAGTTGCAATTTTGTTTAATAAATGGCTTAAAATGCAAGTGGCCTTTAGTTCAGTGGCTGGTGGTAAGTCCACTAAAAACAGGCAAGTCCACTAAAGACAGACGTACATGTACCAGGGATCGAGTCACATCACCTGCAAGATTTATTAGGAATTTGGCTAATGAACCGGCCTTTGTGGCCCATATTAATATTGCCGTTGACAAAAAAAAATGGCTTAAATCAAATTTAGAGACAGTTAAAAAGATTAAAAAAAAAAAAAATTTGGGTCAAATATGGTAATATACATAATTTTGATAAAAGAATAAATATTTGTAATTGGTCAAAGTTTTTATATTATTTATATGATCATAATTTTGTTTTTTTTCTTGTATATGAAACATATAGATATTGTAGGTTTGATATTTTATTAGTGTCAACATTGTTGTCATAAATTACACAAATCAACCTCAAGCAATCCTTATTGTGCCAACTATAATTGTTAAAAGAATGGAATCAACCATAACCTCTCTTCGATTTCGCTGTGTATATAACTTTAGAATCTTTTTCTGCAAATTTCTGTATATAGATACATTGCAATAAATTCGAAACAAAATACATTCAAAACAAAAATAGTCAAAACAAAAATAGAGTAGTGGGATCGATTTTCTATGTACTTTCTACTAATCAAAACAACAAGAACCATGGTTTTGAAAATGATATGTGCTGAAAGAAAAGTGTACCTGTATTCCTTCAACTCCTCTAATTCTAACATCTATGTCAGCTTCTTGAATCATTCCAACATCATTTGCACCATCACCTATTGCCAACGTGGTTTTCCCATTTCCCTCTTAACCAATCTCGTTACTTTGGTTTTGGGAAAAAGCAAAACAAAAACTTTAGAATTTTCTATTTGTATGAAGCTTCAGGAGTTGCATAGTCAAGGGGAAATGATATGGAGACATGAATAAGGGAAAGAAGATATACATACCAAAACTTTCTGCTTGGTAGACACACGACATCAAATTACTGATGCACAATCAACTGCAAATCAGTAATTTATTATGGCAGATACATATCAGCTTTCTGCTTGCCAAGAACTGATGCTTCATATCATCTTCCAATGCGTAAGTTAGAGTACTCCCTTCACTTATCAAAGGAAATGCAGCATGCAGATCCTTCTCAAGCTTCACCATGTACAAATTTAGTGTGTTGATTCAAAATATATCTTTCAGAGCCTGACACATCAATAAAGATAAAAATAAGTGAGCTTTCAAACTGTAGTTGAACAAACTGTCAATGGATTTTTGGCAATTTGCATCATGAAACTCCATTTGACATACCTTTTTTGAATCTTGAGATCCTCCTTATGAATTCATTGATGTTATACAGATTTGTCTCATGCCTTGCCGAAGTTAACTGCACGCAAATCTGCAATTCATGAACTCAATCATGGAGCTAGAGTTTCTGCCGCTAATAATCACATGGAGCTAGAGTTTCTACCCGTAACAATCATAGAGCTAGAGTTTTTGCCGATAACAATCACATGCCAGAATTTTGCTTGGTTGACTAAACTGTTGGCTCTGTAAGTTCTTAAAGGCAGCCAACCTACAGCAACTTGTCTGCTCCATTACCAAAATACTGTTGAATAGGAAGACTAAATAATAAACAACAACAGACTATGTACATTACCAATGCAATCCATAAGTATAACTTTAGACATTTCACACAACTTTTAATTGATCCATTCATGTAATCAATTCAATCTCAGAAAACAAAACTTCCATTGTATAAAAGAGTCTAAAAGATTATGCCCTATAAATCTCCCTATCTCTAATTATATATAGCAGTTGTAAACAATCAGAATTTATTATTTTTATGTTAAGAATCTGAGACCAATTATTTACATTCATATATAAAACATGAAGATGAAGTTACCTCATCGCGTTTGGTTCCAATAGTCACATGCCGGCAACATTAAGTGAGGTATCACCCATCGGAACAGAAGAGTTTCCCATCATATATTTTCGGGTGAATTCTTTGAAATAACGCTTCAACATTGTTGCATTGGCCTCCCATACAAACAACTCTGACACAATTTTAAAATTTAACACCAACGTTGAAAATATTGTTCTGTAGTTTCCTCTGGCTGACACAAAGAGACTTCGTAGCACAAGTTATATAACCTAAAATAGGATTTGATTAATGGTTAAAGAACATAAACCCTACCAGTTGCCAACCTCAGATGAAAACCCCATAAGGAGATAATCATTAAACTTAACAAAACTCAATACGGTTAATTTGCAGCAATTCAAAAAGGCAGTACCTTTTCATATAACTAACCCAACCCGTCAATGAAAAATGAACGAAAACTCAAAAACAATAGCAAGTCCACAACTTTTCCCAATTTGAAACATTTAAGAAAAGAAGAGGCATGATTTGATAGAACGTAGGATTCAAACAAATAAAATTAAGTAAAGAATCAAAGAGAAGAAAGCTAGAAATGTAATTACTTGCAGGAGAATTAGCTAAAGCTACAAACAAGTAAGATGCTAGAGAAACGATGAATTCCGTAGAATTTCTTTTTCATTTTGACAGTTAATTTTTTAGATGACTTTAAAGTCCCACTTATCCAGAACTAAAAAACAACAATCTTCTTAACATAACCTAGTTCATACAAAATTGTTCCCATTATCCTTTCAATAGACACATGCGATAATATTCTCTGATTTTAGAAAATCGATCACCAATTTAAAATTTTGGGAATCAAATTTCAGAAAACTTCACGAATTCATTTACCATTCTACATGATTTATGCCCTTTATAGTATACCACAAACCCGGAGTAGTTCAAGTACAAAATCAGGATAGCAGAACTAACCGGACGAATGGCTATAATGCTCTTAATTGAGAAGGAGAAACCACCTGTACTCTCTCACTGTCTAATTTACTCCTATTACTCTCATGTAATTTTCGTTTAAATTTTAACCCCCTTTACCTAGCATTTAAAAAATTGACTGCAAGTAAAAAGGATTAATATTGGGTTTGGTTGGTTTGAATTAAATGAATTTTACCAACCATTCTGAACCAAATAAATCGAACCACCCCAACCAACCAACTCGTCTTCGTTTTCTCATTTTTCTTCGCCGGAAAAAAAAAATAACGATCTTCGCCGGAAAATCTTGTCGTCGAGCCTTAAACCAAAGCGAAATCGTTAAATGCCATTCCGAGTTGCCTTCGTTTGAACTGTGATGTGAGTTTTATGCCGGCTTGACGTGAGATCTCTTCTTTCCGACGCCGGAATTGATTCACGCCGGTGAAAATCGTTGATTGAGAACGTGTACGAACTTGCTATCTCTTCCTCTTCGTCACGTTTTCAGCTCAGCTCTGCCTTTGTTCCATTTCGTAGCTGAAGGAAAGTGTTGAATTGTGAGTTTACGTGAGTTTGTTTACGTGTGTTTACATGAGTTTACATGTGTTTACATTAGTCTGCTTTAATATCAGATTAGGTTACTAATAGCTTCTCAATTTTCTGCAGCTTTGATCTCTTCCATTCGTGCAGCTCCCCCTTTCTTCCATTTGTAATCATCGGTTGAAGAAAGTGTAGGTAAAAGCTTAGATGTTTGATGAATTTTGATACAAATTAAGTAATTTGTAACATTGGTATGAAGTTTAACATCAGTAATAATGTGATCGTTACTTTAATGTTAACATTTGTTTGAATTTTTTGTAGATTCAATGATAAAAACGGTTGTTCATTTTGACTATGGAGGGAATTATTTTGATACCGAAGAAGGATGTCGATGGAATTCAAAAGGTGCTAGTAATTACGCCGTAACCTTTAAGACACCGTCGGTGGATGATATAACGTTCTCTGTTTTTGAAGATAAGATTCGGAAGAAGATTAGTTTAGATAGAGGCAAAAAGATAAAGTTGAGCTACATTCCATTGGTAGCGGAAGCAAATCAACAATCATATATTTACGACGATGAAGATGTTGAATGTTATCTATGGAGTGTAGATGTCGGACAGAAAAGAAGCTTTTTGCATGTTGAAGATGATTTGTGTTGTGATGAGGAAGTTTTTAGAGGCGATCAAGAGAACTCATATGGCGTGAATTATGGTATCGATATAGCTTCAAATGCAAGAGAGATGAACGTGACTAATCTATATGATGTAGAGATTGATTGTGAAGATCAGTTAGATGTTGTTGGTATTGGTAATGAGATCAACGATGTTAATGATGAGGTCGTATTAGAGAGTGAATACATGGAGGTTGATGGTATTGGACAAGAAATTGAATGTGTTGATATGCCTTGCGATGGAGAAGTAGAGGAAAATCAAAATCAGTTTGTAGAAGAGTGGAGAGACGGGATTGGATTGGAAATCGGTCAAGAATTTACATGCAAAAAGCAAGTGCAAGATTTAGTGTGTAGAGCGTCACATAAACGGTACTTTGAATACAAAATTTTGAACTCGGATACTTTTCGTTATGTTGTGAGATGTGGTGAAAAAGGTTGCAATTGGTACTTAAGAGTGTCACGGCCACCAAAAAGTAAAGGTAGTTGGGCTGTAAAAAAATACCAGGAAATGCATTCTTGCTGTCGTGTATCGGCGAGTACATGGAATGCTCAACGAAAAGGATCAAAAGATGTAGTTGCGTCAGTTGTGAAAGAGGATTATCCTGGTCAATTAAACACTCCATCGGCGAAATCTCTTGTTGGGGTTGTGTTAAATAAGGTTGGAATGAAAGTGTCGTATAGCACTGCCCTAAGAGGGAAAAAACAAGCAGGAAGTATGACTCGTGGTAATCCCGAGGAAAGTTTCAAGACACTACCAGCGTATTTGTATATGTTGAAGCAAAAGAATAGTGGTACGGTTACAAGATATGAGGTAGACGAAGAGAATCGATTTAAGTATCTATTTATTGCATTGGGAGCTGGTATCGAGGGGTTTCAGGGTATGCGGAAAGTGGTAAGTGTGGATGCAACTCACCTTACCACTAAGTTTGGCGGTGTGCTTATATTTGCAACCGCTCAGGATCCGAATCTTCATCATTACCCAATCGCATTTGGTATTGCTGATGGAGAGAAAGATGCAAGTTGGAACTGGTTTTTCACTACGCTGAAAGCTGTAATTCAGGATGATTCGGAATTGGTTTTCCTTACAGACCGAAATCCGAGCCTCATCAAGGCAATCAGAGAATTGTATCCGAAATCTTCTCACGGGTATTGCATATATCATTTATCTATGAATGTTAGGTCAAGGACGGCGAACGCACACAAAGATGTTGTTGCAAAGAAATTCAGGGAGTTGGCTCAGATTTATACACAAGCAGAATTCGAGCGGGAGTATGAGGAATTTTGTACTAGATATCCTAAAGTGGCAGAGTATTTGAAGGTTAGTGTAGACGTCTCAAAATAGGCCCGATGTCACTTTCCCGGAATAAGATACAACATAGCAACTACTAATTGTGCGGAATCGTTGAATGGCGTTTTTAAGGAAGCAATAAAGTATTCTATACAACTCACGATTGACACGATTTTAGATAAAATGGGAAAGTGGTATAACCTTCATCGTATGGAGGCTTCTGTAGGAGTTGGCACACGACACTTGGTTCCCTTTGTGGAGAATATATTGCATCGCAATTGTGAAGTAGCGACAAGCTTGACTGTGCAGGAACTTAATTTCTTTGAGCGTGAGTACAATGTTATCGGACTTGATGGGAAGTCTTATTTGGTGAACTTGCGGACCGGTAGTTGTGATTGCATGTGTTTTAACAAAGATAAGTACCCTTGTGTCCATGCTATAGCCGCACAAAGGACATACATGAAGAATCCCTACAAGACTGAGGATGTTTATCTTTATAACTTATGTTCAAAGTATTATCTTATGGATGTGTGGGCATTAGGGTATACTCGGACAATATATCCGGTTCCGGATAGGTCTCATTGGTGTGGGATCCCAGATGATATTCTCTCATTATGTGTGTTACCTCCAACATATGAGAAAAAACAGGGTTGACCTCAAGAAAACCGATTTCCTTCGGAGGGTGAGAGGCATCGAAAAACTTCTAATAGGTCTACACCGGGACTTAATTTGGAGGAGTGTTTTAACATGAGTAACCCGGAAGAGTAGTCGTTGTTTTATGTATAGTACGGTATTGTTATATTCTATGTTTTATAGTGTTATGTTTAATGCATATGTATTGTGTTACTTTTGGTGAATGGATTGTGTTACTTTTGGTGATTTGTTATATACGTTGGGTGGTTTGTTTAGACTTAGATTTCGCGTCATATTTTATGTACGTTTATACTAGAATTTGAAAGTTATAACTAAGGTCAGATTACAAGACCCGATTATAAGAAGGATCCTTACTAGATTGGATCCTACACAAATTTAACAACAATAACTAGTACAATAAAACCCAGAATCAGTAGCAGCATCGATTTCTTGATAAGAAATTTGACTTCCACCTTTAAATCCTCCATTTTTTCCATCACCTCCTTCTCGATTATACCTTGAATTTTGAGAAACATTACCTTCTCCTCTTCCTCCTTCGACAATGATAATTCTTTAACATTTTTCTCAAGTGTAAAACACAACCCTTTCAAGCTCTCAACTTCATCAGTCAATGCTTCATCGACCCATTTGAATACATGGGGGTCATCGGCGAGCTAATACAAAATTTGGAAAACTATTTCAGAAACTTCATAAATACATCAATCAGTCCAAATAAGCATCAAGTTACCTTCTTTGCATCTGCATAAGCACATCGGTAGTATCTACGGTTAGGGTTATTACTCGACCTAGAAGTTCTCAGCACCACCGGTTCTCCACACTCACAATGATGCGGAATTCCAGTCACGAATCCTTTCCGTCGATATGATGTAACAGATCCGGACCCAGCTTTGGAAGTGCTCATCGTAAACTCACGATGTAACAGAATTCTCTATGTTTTGACCAAAATCGCAAAAAGGTGAAGAATAAAATTTCGCAGGTTAAGTCCGGTGAAGAAGAAGAAGAAAAGCGGATCCGATTTGGTTGGATTGGATCACTTATCATATTTGGGCCGAGCAACATTATATATGGCCCATTTAATGTAAAAGTTTGCCAATTTTGATAAAATTAGACTCGAAGTTAAAACTTTCAAATTCTAGTATAATATCTATGACTTGATCTTGTTAAAGGCTTATGAATACCAATTTTCACAAGGTTATTCATGTATAACATAGATTCTTGTTAAAATCTCAATCGCAGTTTATTCCGATTAAGACAACTAAGGTATCGAATCATAGGTATTGAAGTGATTAATTCTCAACTCAATTTTTTCATTAGTAAATAAATCATAAATTGAAATGAATAGAATACTTAGTAACTA
>OVBA01003118.1:0-29888 GCA_900406435.1 Lepidium aucheri | reverse complement strand
AGTGTTTGAAGACAATGCTGCTTGTGTCGCCCAAATCAAAGAAGGTTATATCAAGAGCAATCGAACCAAACATATTCCCCCAAGATTTTTCTCTTACACATGAGAACTTGAGAAGAATCAAGAAGTGAATATCCAGTATATCCGATCAACAGACAATGCAGCAGATTTGTTCACGAAGGCGCTTCCCACTACAACATTCAGAAAACATGTTCACAATATCGGGATGCGCCAACTACGAAGTTTAGGACATTCATCATTTTCAGGGGGAGATTATGTCACAGCACTATTTTTCCCTCATCATGGTTTTTATCCCACTGGGTTTTTCCATGATAAGGTTTTTAATGAGGCAGTGTGTAATTCATAATTACCAGTAGGTAATTAAGGGGAAGTGTTATAAATATAAAAATATATACTAGAGGTATATAGGTATATAGGTTTATAGGTATTATAATTACCTATTGTAAATATCTTATATTTCACCTTCTCATTTTGTCTATAAATAGAGATAAGATGAAACGAACGAAGAAACACACAAGTTAATAATAATAGAAGTCAGGACATCATTGCTTCTTACACTTCTCTCTCTTCCCACCTTTCCCTCAATAAAAGAAGTTAATTGACTTATTGCAACTCTCTTCTCTCCTAGTGAATTATTATCACTCTCTTCTAACCTATCGTGCTTGCTCCATTCTTTATTTCTTACATATAAAATATTAAATAAGTTATTTTATAACAATAATATCTTTATTCGTGAGTCACATAAGAAATTTCAATTAAGAATTGAAAAAAAAACTCATATCTTTGAATCTCTATACAATCGAACCTTTTGAAAGAATGAATGAGTAGGAGGAAAAGGAAGAATTAATTTTGTCTTTGGTTACTTGGAGCAGACATTCCAATGTAGCCAACTCCAACAACGAAGAAGGCAATGGATTGTAAGAAAAGATATACATAAAGGTATGTCTTCCCAAACACAAAGTCGTAGTATCCACATATGAATAGATACATCCCAACACTTATCTCTCGCCATCGAAGTCTGCACAAATCCAAACACATCACAATCACATCGTTGTTCTAACAGACACTTTGCGAGATAAATCTATGAGTAAGATAAATGTTCAAACCTTTCGGGAAAGCTATAGTGAGAAGACATGAGACTTTGCCTGAGAGTATTATTCTCTCCTAGTTTCTGTGTCACAATCCATTCTTTAACTCTACTAGTCTCTAGCAGCCCAATGAGAGTTCCTTTAGTCCTATGCATCGCCATTACGTTCTCAAATAAGATCCAATACGGTATGAGGTAAAATGATTTTGGTGTTGAAATAGCGTTTAGAATGGTGATGGTAGCTGGAATGTAGATTGTTGTCCATTTAGGGACTTCAATCTCCGGGAATATAACAGTTGCAGGCAAAATCAGACAGTAGAAGACAAATGTGAAGATGTGTACAACAATCTTTCTCAAAGAGAAGAAGTTGTATATCAAATAAGCCTTCTTCCATAAAGACACATTCTGTCACAACACATACAGCACAGAAAACGATATAAGTCACTGAACTATACTTGTGTCCAAAGGAATTAGATTTGGGGATTTGTGTATGTTATCAACCTCGTTTTTGATGATCTCCATTGCCATTTTCTTGAAGAGGTTTGCTGGACCGCAAGACCAACGATGTTGCTGATACCTGTATGCTTGAAATGAGCTTGGAAGCTCGTTTTTCACCTGAAATAAAGCTCTCAAAGTTACTTTAGACAATCTCTGGACAGACTGATTCATTGCCTTCAAGTGGAAAGTTTCTTAGTTTTAAACCTTGATATCGTCGATAAACACAAACGTTGAGCCGCTTAGATAAGCTCTAACTGCTAAGTCCATGTCCTCGACAATCGTGCGGTCCTTCCATCCACCTGCTTTGTTCATAGCTTCAATTCTCCACACACCAGCGGTACCTAAAGTCAACAATGTTGTTGCTTAGATTCAGAAGATCATAATTTACAAGATACACAAGAGCATTGATATGGATACTTCACCATTGAATCCAAAGAAACCATGCATGGAAGAACCAGACTTTTGTTCCACTGCAAAATGATAGTTGAGAGACATCTCCTGTATTCTTGTCATACAACACTCATTGGCATTTCCTGTCACATACATACAATTGAAACTTATTAAACAAAATGGACTGTAGTGTGGACTTAAAGTTAACTTGAAAGTGAAAGAAGAAAACTCTAACCGTATTTCCAACCAGCCTGTACAAGTGCAATCTCAGGGTTGTGGTGAAGAAAAGGAACAGTACGTTCAAGGAAATCAGGTTCAGGCTGAAAATCAGCATCGAATATAACAACATATTCACATCCTTCTACATAACTATGCTTCATTCCTGCAGTGAGAGCTCCTGCTTTGTACCCATCTCTACTGTCTCTAACTTCTGGCTTTATGTTTATACCTTCGGTTTCCCATTTCTTACACTCGAATCTAACCATATCCTATTTTGTTTATTTTTTCAGGAAAAGACAAAAAAAAAAAGGCTTCTTTTTTGAACATTGTAATAATAGAGGCTGAAACAAAGGATCAAAGCACATGCAAAGAAGTTCAATAAGGACCTTACTGTCTTGATCGGTTGAATCGTCGAGAACTTGAATAATCATTCGATCCAATGGCCATTCTAGTTTACAGACAGCTCGTATCGAAAGTTGGCATACCTGTAAAACCAAATGTCAATTGTGAAACAGAGTTTAAACTCTGTTTTGTGAAACAGAATGCTCTGTTTTGTATTTGTTTTAAATGAAGTCACCTCTTTTTCGTTGTAGATTGGGATTTGAATGAGAACCATTGGATGACTACTTGAAGGAGCTAACTCAACGTCTTCATTTTTCTTAAAGGTTTCCCATTTCAGAACTTTCTCTGGAGTTCTTCTTAGTAATTTTGTAAGGACTACAACTATAGACATATAAGCTGCATCTATGAACAACAACACCGAAATCGCCTGACATAGATTCACCAAACGTTTTAGAATCGGTACGAGGAAGATGAACCTGGTTTGCTCCAATACATATCCGATCATTCCCAACAGGTTCATGTCGTTGAATAATACATCAGCCATTAGCAATACCTTTGTCCTCTCCCAACAGAAACAGAAAAGAGATGATCTGTTTCGACTGAGTATTAGGAGAAAGCAAGAGAAGACTTAGACAAAGAGCAATTAACTTCAGGAAGATCCGACATTCTTTTGTCTTTACTACCATCTGCATTTGATTAAGTAAAGTCTTTGTTTATTTTGATTAAACAATTTGTAAAGACATGTGTAGTCGTGATCATTAAAACTAAAATTAATGAGATTTAATCTAGCTGGAATTGGTTGTGTCCACATTACATGTCTTAGTTTTATCTTTTAATGTTGGAATTATCATATTTTATGTGGCATTATCAAGATCTTTGACTTTTGTTTATTTTTATGTCTAACGTCCAACGAATCGTTGCAAAATTTGACAGATTGATTACAAAAAATACTCTATTAAATGTTATATATGATCTTATAAGACCATCAAATAAATTAAAAGTATCCATTTCATTGCTTACATCTAATGGATAGAAACCCAAACTTTGTTATATGTTTGTACAAATTCATTTCTACAAAAACAAACCTGAAAAGATGCAAATTATGTAATCTTTATACGTATTTTTTAGTCACGAAAGAGAATCAGGTTTTAGATGGGTCCTCTCATGAATGCAGACGATTAATCACGTTCACCTATAAAAAGTCAATGAGTGATGACTCGACCATTCTGTAATGTTTCAGGGGAAGCAATTATAATAGTCTAATGTTTCACGTATTATACAATAGTCATAGTATCCTTCATAAAGATAAGCATTTTCTCAAATATATTTTACATAATTTTTGAAAGTTTCATTAAACTAAAGGCACTTCCATCAGTTAAGATATTTACAATAAGTATCTAACTATTTTAATAATAATATATAATTAAAAGGTTTACACAATTAAATTTTAAATTTTTAATAAAAAAATTAGACCAATTAGAAACTAACAACTATGCAAGGTGGTTTTTAAATCGTTAAGAATCCCACCTATAAAACTCTTTTAAAGGTGGTCTAAGATTTCAGCTGCAACCCGCATGATATTTTACATTTACGGTAAAGCATGTATCTTGGAAATGTATTACATCAAATTCATATATCTTTTGAAAAATCAGAGCAAATTATAACTTTAGCAACGTGTTTGACCGTAAAACTGTTCAAGCATCTGCAATGATGAGAGATTCGTTAAGTTTATCATCAATATAATATTAATATTTGTTAGTAGAAGCTATTTTGAAAACCATATATTAATTTTAGTTTCTACTGGTGAAAGACTCACTAAGTTTTTTATTAATAAATTTAAAGAATTTTTTTATTACTAATTAGTCTTATAAATATACTAATATAGTAACTATTACTTGAAGTATCATTTTTAATATATTAAAATTTTAACAAAAGTTTTATATGATTTTAGGGTTTAAATACCTTTTAGGTATTTTATTTTTGATTTAAGAAGTTTTGGTTAATATATTTTATAATTATCAACATATTAAATATATTTAGTTTTTATAAAATATTTTTGCAAAATCCTAGAAAATTTTATATAATTTAATATTATTCTATTAATTTAATATTTTATAACTACATATAATAATTAGATAATTTTATTTTGTAATTTATAAAAATAAAACATAAAAAAAAATAATATACAAATAATTTAATTAGTTTTTAAACTATAAGACATAGAAATTATATAAAATAAGTTAAACCACTTATTAGTGGACATGTGTTTTATGAGACATAAATTTGAGTGGTTGTTATCGGTTCTCATTTGAGAATTGATTCTCTCCTATTTGTAAAAAGTTATTTTTTATTTTATTTTTAATTTATGTCTATGTTGAGAAACCACTAATCCATTATAGTTTTGGTTACGTTTTGCAATTTTCATACAAAAAGATGACCACGTGGATATCACGCGCTTTAAGAGCGAGTGAAAATTGATCATGGAGAACCCAATCTTCGATTATCAGCTTAGCTTTACTACCACAAACACAGAACTTCACTCTTTTCGCTTCCGTCTTCATCTTCTTCTTCTTCTGCTTCATATGCATTGCTCTTAAAAAAATACGATTCGCAATGTCCGTCGCTCTCAACGCCGGCTTCACTTCTCCGGTATGTTTTTGCTTGATGACCCTTCTTCCTCTTTTGCTCTTATGACTGTGTAATTGCTCCAGAAGACCAGAACCACTTTATCTGAGATGAATTCGTTTGGTTCCGAAATTCCAAATATTTTATTTCTCCTTGATTAATCTCTATTGGGTTTCGAAAAAATCAATGCTTTCTGCATGTTTTGGATGCATAAAAACTTAATGCTTTCATATGAAATCTGCTGTGTTCGTTTGGCTGATATTCATCTGCTCTCTTTGAAGCTTCATAACAGATCTCATCCTGTTACACCCTTAAAGCCTTTGTCTTTTGCAACCAACTTATATCTAGACGGTTCAAGAAGGTTACGTTTAGGCAACAGAAGATTGGTTATATCTTGTGTGGAGACAAATGACAATACTATCTCCACAACATCCGTGGATGATTCTCCTTCTTCAGATTCTAACAAACCAGCAAGTGAATCTGCGAGATCAGAAAATGGCTCTGCAAAAAGAGCACCATTGACAGCACGAGAGAGACTAAAAGCGGCTCGGGTCCTTACCCGATACACAGAAGCAACACCGAAACCTTCAAAACCCAAAATGGGAAGCCAACTTCTTGATGTGCTCAAGGAAAGTGATAAGAAAACAAAGAGGAAACCAGGTCTACCCGAAGCACCTACCAACATGCTTGATGATAGTAGGAGAGGAATGCCAAAGAAAGGCCTTACGTTTGATTTTCCAGGAGGGTCAGATATACTCGTCATCGCTTTTTCATTTGTGTTCATAAGCACGGTGATGTTTGCTACTACATTTCTTGTCTGGAAACTTGGTGCAATACACTTCAACGAATAGTAAAGTTGAGATGCCGAAACTGAGTTTGAAAAGATTGGGAAACCATCAAGCAAGAATGAGAAAGAGGATTTCGTGGCAAGGTTAGTTCAAACGACTACTTGGTGTCTTCATCAATCATCATTTGACAAAGCCCATACGAGTTTCGTATATACAGTGTAATAGAACAGATAATTTTGCTTTGGACTCTCTTCTTTTTCATTTGCAATCTTAAAAGATGTACCAAATATTAGAGAGGAAACAGTCAAAGATATTCTTTTGAGATTTGAGGACAATAGTATTTGCTAATCTAGTTGAAATAATTAGCCAAGAATTATTAGAGACAACAAGCACAGTCGATAGAAGAGACAAGAGCAGCCTACGCCTTAAAAAGACCTTAAGCCAATCTACTTTATGTGTAGTGATGAACATGTTGATCATCTTAATCATCCACAATTTCTGATACTTGAAAAGAGGCAGGAAAGGACTTTGGTCCAGAGCAAATGATCAATGATCTAAAATCAAAGCAGACCATAGGATATAGATTCTATTTGATAACAACAATACAAGCAGCTACGATGTGAATGTGATAAAATTAGGCAAAAGAGATAAATGTAATTACTTGCTAGAGGAAAATAAAGTTTAGCATTGTATTGAAAATCCATTAATCCAAACAGCAAAAACACTTGAAACTAAGACAAAAGGAGTATTCTGAGAAAAACTGAAGCAAACGCAAATACAAAGCAGAGGGGAAAGCGAAAGACTTGTGGAGTAGATTTGTCTATTTAGATCGCTGTCTCATCTTTCGTCTCTTCCTCTTCAACCTCCTCATACGCTTCTTCTTCCACTGAAAACAAAACAACACCAGATCCACAATCAATTATTCATTTTATGAAGAAAGAGACTATACTTCTCTGAAAGTATTATAGACGGTAGTAACATGGAACAGAAGAACATAATAATACCTTAGCCCTCATGACTTCGCAACTCCTTTCTCACAAAACCCTAACAGAGGTGAAAAAGAGACATTATTGAGAAGGAAGGTGGAATATATATTCTACAAACCCTAGACAATACTGAAACAAGACCACTTAACATATGGGCTTTTATTATAGGCCTTTTATTTTTATGGGCCTTTACATTTAAGGGCCCATTTAATCTCCCTAAACAAGTGTAGCCCAATCCTAAAGTCCTCGCTAAAACCCTGCGCAATATTTTTATCTTATATTCCCTGAATTCCGTCGCTAATAATCCGACGATGTCTCTTCTCCGGCGATTTGTGAAAGAAGGAAACAGTTCAAGATATCTCTATCAATCGTTCTGGGGACGTTCATTCTCCACCGTAGTTTCCAATCCTCCTATTCGTCGTACTACCACCGAATTCGATAACCTAATCTTCGAGGCAGGAAGCACCGGCGACTTTGAAGCTGTACGTCGTCTCCTCAACAGCCGCGTCGTAAACGCTTGTTTCAACACGACCGCAACATTTAAGTTTCTAACAAACACCGCCTCATACTCCTCTTCCTTAGAAGATCTCCGCCGCATTTTGCCTCAGACTGACGCCGGATACACGCGGAAACACGCTTACGAAACTCTCATAGCTCGTGTCTGCAAAATTGGCCGGATCGACGATGCACTGATCTTAATTAGCGATATGGCAAACGGGAAATTCGGCCTCTCATCCTCCACATTCCACCCGATCATAAACACACTCACAAAAAAGAGTCAGATCGAGGAAGCTTGGCGCGTGGTGGAATTGATGAGATCTCACGCGCTGCCGGTGGACGTGACGTCATACAACTACTTTTTAACTTCACACTGCTACGACGGTGACGTGGCGGAGGCGAGCAAGGTGTTGAGGAAGATGGAGGAGGAGGAAGGGATGATAACGGCGGACACGCGTACTTACGACGCGCTTGTGTTAGGCGCGTGTAAGTCGGGGAAAATGGAGGCGGCGATGGCGATTCTGAGGAGGATGGAGGATGAAGGTTTGCCGGTATTGTACGCCACGCATGCGCACGTTATAGGAGTGATGGTGGAGAGAGGCTATTATGCGCTAGCTGTGGTATTTGTGATGGCTTACGCCGGTAACGATAAGAATTTGGATGAAGAAAATTTGGGAAGTTTAGCGAGTAAGCTTATAAAAAGGAGGAGGTTTAAAGAAGCGAAATTGGTTTTGAAGGAGATGAGTGTGAGAGGATTGAGAATGGGAACTGCTTTGCGTCAATTTCATCAGACCCATGTCTTAAATTCATGATATTGATTCTGTAGAAGAGGATCACCGTTTTTACAGAAATCAAAAGTCTAAATTGATACAGAAAAAATTCAAATTTGGTAACTGTAAAGATTAGCTTCGCTGAAATCTTTTTTTTTCTTCACATAGAATGTAGTACAAACATCACTGTATTTGTATTTGTGGTTTCAAGTTCAAGTATTCCTGTGGAAGTATGAATCTATGAAATTTACTAGTCTCTAGCTTTTTATACATGAAAAGGAACAGATCAGGGATAGATGGTGAACTGTTTTGTTTAATTACAAAGGAGCAAAATGCACATATTGATGGGCACTTTCTGGTTTTATTTCCAATATACATAATTGATATTATACAGGACAAGAAAAGGTTATAAATGAACTTCTAGTTTGGGTTGGGTTAGCTTTGTGAAACATCTACTCGTTCAAGATTAATATGGGATCCATTGACTTGGTAGTTCCAATACCAGCTTCCTGTTTCCATTATCTCTTCTTTCATTGCTTCCAACTCGATGCTAAAATCTAAATCTAACACCATATAACGCAGTCAATTAATACTTGTGTAGGATGATTTACAAGCATCCATGCTTTTAATAAGATTCACTGACCTGAGTTTCCTGGTGTGATCTTCAGTTTGTGACCGTCGGGTACTTTAAAAACATGGTTTCCCTGCAAAAAGAGTAAAGATCTTTATATTTGAAGCAGACACTATAATCCATCACAGACTTCCATGTAACTTTGCTTTTTACCTCTATAGTTACATTGCTGGCTTCAAATTCTGCATTTCCGTGTAATATGATTTTACAATTCTCAAGCCGATTCACATCGTTTCTCCAGTAAACATTTGATTTACTCTTCCAATCAATTCCTTTGTTCACTACTTTCACGTTATGCAGTTTACACTTGCCACACCTACAACACAAGTTTTTATCACATATACAAACCAATAGACATGTATCTTACAAAGATATTCAAGTACAAGACTCTATTCTACCTTAATCCGTATTGAAGTATTGGTTCACCATTACGGTTACGTGTTGTTGAACCCATGGCATTTTCAGCAGTGATGATCAAGCTACCATCAACCTATGCGATCAGAGACGTGATTTAGAATTTACGAAAATCATGGTAATGAAAGTTATGCAAAATCTTGTTGGCAGAATTTGAAAATGAGGACCTGAACATTGTTCCATGAGAACTCTGCAATCTCTAGTTGCAGTTCTGAGGAACTCGAAATCGACCCTCCCTTGAACTGTAACAATGATCATACGATTTTAATCATAATAACTGATTTGCTAGAATCTCTGGAGCAGGAAATAAGTGTCAAGACAGACTATTGACTTACTTTCTGTCTTGAAACTTCCCAAAGAGGACCAAGAGCCGGATGCAGAAGAATGAGATAAGGAGGAGGGGAATCCACATATTTATCGTTACTTTCAATCTGTAGAAGTAAAAAAAGAAAAAATAAGCTATTAATTCTTAATTTGAAGTTTAAACTGGCATGTGAAAGAGTGTATAAAAGAGATGTATTTATGAACTAACCACCGGGAGATTAATATCACATTCAATAAGGAGGTCATATGCATTCCGGAGTATATCCAACAATGCACCATCTGGAGTCTGTGTAAAGAAGGAAAAATGTTTAAAAGTTAGATATGCCAAATGAAGGCAATCAGACAAAGACTAGGCAAGGAAATACTAAATAAGGGGCTAAAGAAACATAACCTGGTGTAATGCACCACTTGCATGTGGTTTCTTCTTCTTAGCTGATGAAGTGACCCTTTTTCGTTCGTTGTACACAATATATGTATCCAGTTTATCTGGTAAGATTACATTAAGAGAGTAAATAACACCTAAATACAGATATACATAAAACGATGAAACTTACTCCGATAACTTTACCTTCTAGACTGCCCTGGCATCTTGATTGAAATTTATTTAAGAAATTGTCTGCTATGTTTTGCATTGTGCATTCCAATCTACCACCCATAACGCTGCCCAATAAAGAAAATAATAAGAAAGTTGCTAACAAGAAAGCAAAATATCACAACCTTGACATATCACAAGGAAAAAAAAAAAAGATCAGTCCACATATATGTTCAGAAATACAAACCTGTGATAGTCTCCATACTGATCAATGTACTCAATTCGTTTCTTCGTATTAAGAACCATATTTGGCAAACTTTTTGCATTACTGCTCGACCCAATTAACTCGGCAGAATGCAAGTCAACATATAGAATATTTGTATTGGCAGGGAAATCAGCCTGCAAACTTCAGAAGTAAAAAGGAAAAGAATGATTTGAACTTGATCTTGCACTCTGAGCTGAAGAAAATTTTAGCATTGAAGATTCACACTTAAAAAGCACTAGATTCTTAACCAGAGAACAAGGAAGAATAACTACAAATAAAGAGTTACATTTACACTATTTCTCTGACATATGCACCTTAAGCAAGAACAAACTTATGATAGAAATCTCATACCCATTTGAAGAAGGTGATTTGTTGGAGATTCCAAATTTATCAAATTCTGTGTACTCGATACAAGATATACCATATTCCCACTTTCCATTGAAATTCTTCTTCTCCATCAATACATTAATCCCTTCAGTTGCTCCAGCATTCCTTTTACAGGATGCAAAGCCAAGTTTCTGTTACATTAAGATTTAATAAATCAAGCTTTGTGGGAATCAATTGTTTGCAAGTCCAAAAAGGTCTTATTCACACAGCCTTTTTTCTTCAAGTAATAGAGAGATAAATTCATAGTTATTATGTGTTATAGGAGATAGTTAACTACCACATCTCATAGTTCTAAAGGAACTTATCGATCGTAGACACTCAAGATATAGGACATTTTCTATAAGCCCAGCTAACATGAGACCACTTGGAATCAACAGCGGATGCTCTCCTTAACGTTCTAAAAGTTATACGTTTAATCTTTTGAACCTATGTACAGTGTGTAGGTAATAAACATAAAATGGAAGCATACCTTATTATACCGTAAGCCAATCCCGGCAAGGGCCAAGAGGGTAACATCTGTGGCAGCCACAACGTTACTGCAATATCAAAATTATAAACACTAAATCCAGATAGTTCTGATTCTATATTTATGAACACCTTCACAAGGGTACAAATCACTAACCTAACTTGGCGAACAGTTGCTCCCTTTCTTCCGTGATCGTAAAACCATTTAAAGACACCTTTGTCATAAGCCAATTTCCAAATCACACCATGACCACCAGGTTTACTAACTGGCACAAAGGGCTTTGATACTATCCATTGACCATCTTCAGCAGTGACAGCTGGGACGAGAGGCTAAATATCGAAAACCAGTCCAGTAAATGTGAGCATTAATACGCAATATACAGTTGTGACAGGGAAAAAGATCAAAAGTTCTTATACCTGTTCAAAGAGTCGGAAATTTGATTGGCCCCTTCCAAACCATTCGAGCCTTTTACAAAGCGAAGTTACATGCTCATGGTTGTTCTTTGCAGCACTTGTCATAATGGCAACAGGTGTGATACATTGTTTTCCATAAAGTTTGAAGTAAAGGAACTCTCTAGCCTAGCAATTGCAACAAAGAATAAAGGAGGATATATTACATTACTAATACACTTGTTCATACCTGAAAGTTCCCCTTTCATACATACAAATATAGACAAACCCAAAACGATAGAATCTGTACCTGAAGATCTCTAATAAGTCCCTCCAACAAAGTTCGTCCACAATGAGCAAGCATTGCTGCAGGAAGGCATTCTCCTGTTTCTGGATCAACCAAACCTAGTCTGTCTGCTGCACCTCCTAAGGGATATATTTCACCTAGGTCTGACAACCCCTGATATGTATTACAACAACATATAATCCAGAATCACAAACAACAAACTCGGCAATATTAAAAGCAATTACAAGATACTAACTTCAATTCCCCATAGAGCTGCTTGCGAGGCATACTCTTTCCTCTGAGTGAGGTCAACAACACTAGGAGTGTGCATTTCAAAGTACTGACAACCGAAGGATTCTTCGACAAGATGTGACCGATTAGTTGTATGCCTCTTAGACGATTGGTGAAGAAGCTCGAAAACCATAACCTGATATCTGACACAATCAATCATGCATGTCTCAGAAGTGAATAAAATCAAAACTTTCGAGGCATCGCCTTAAGGGTTCATCAAATCTATGTACTAAAAGGAAGTTAAGAATTGGTACCCGATGATTCCTCCAATACAGTCATAGAAGTGTTCAATTTCTTCCAGAAACGTCAAGAATTTTCTAAAGTGGGCAATCTCCTCTGCATCCAAAACTGCACTCGTATCTCTTCCACCTTTATAGCCGCTACTGTTCACATCGAACCGCTCTATCATTTCAATCAATGTGTAAAGTACGTTCTTCACCGAGCTTCTCACTGTATACTCCTCTTCCTCTTCTTCAAATGCTTCCTCATAATTCACACAGAGCGCGTGTTCTTGCCCTGCCGCGATTACACACTTGACCAGAAACATCTCTTTCAAATTCAAACCAAGCGAACCTAAAACCTTAGATAAACCGCCTCGATTCTCGCTGAAGAATCGACGAACTCTAGAATCAGCTTCGATAATCTTGTTCCTCTTCCGTAAGTCCTTCGAAACGTCTAGTTTCGATCGGAGAGCCTTAAGCCGATCGATTTCCGATAAGAAATCGTCGGATTCCGGAGGAGTCCGCATCGAGTATTCCACAGGCACGGTGGACACATGTCTCACCTGGTGATCATTACATTGCTGCTCGCTCTGCCGTAATTTCGAGGTAAATGAAGAAGAAGAATAAGGGAGAAAGAGCAGAGGCTTTCCGAAATGCAAAGAGCTGAATGAGCGAGAAGATGAAGTAGTGCGAAACTGGAAGAGAGATGGCTGATTTTGTTGATGAAGAAACGGAGAAGCTTGAGAAGTAGCCATGAAGAAGATGAGATTACAGAAGGAGAAGGAGAAGAAGGAGGAAGGGGTTTTTGAAGAGAACTCTGAGGAGGGATAAGGAGAGATACTCGAAGCATATACCCTCTCCTCCCATAGCTCCAAATCCAATGTACAAATTTTGCTTCTTTTCTTTCGTTTTTATTTTTTTGCTAAAATAAAAATATAATCCAATGAGCTTCGAAGGATTTGATTGTGTAGACGATATGTGATTGTCGTGTGTTGCAATCTTTAATCCGACGGTCCACACGACACCGTTTTGGATTACATCTATGGGCCACGTTTATGTCGACTCCAAACAATTTACTTCTGATTTGGTCAATAGTCTATTCTAAACGTATATACTACAGGGTTAATATGGTTAACTGTTATCTACGAGATTTTCGCATGTCCTTTAAAAGGTGGATGAGTGTAAGATTCTGCTGGAATATTCGAATATATTACAAGATTATTCATTGTATTTACTCCGTTACTCTTTCGTTTATTATATGTCTTATTCTGATTCATCTTATATTATTTGATCGACCCAAAACTTGTAATAGACTTCCTTATTCAGAACTTGATGATGAAACGCTTTTAGACAAAACATTGTAACTAATTACAAAACACAATAACCACCATTAACATTATGCACACCAAAAAGGAGGTATTACCGTGATCTTGACAGTAGAAAAGGGATCGACCAGAATTTAGAGTCGTTATACAAACTAAGTTCCACAGATTTATACATATAGAGAGATATAAAAGTAAGTTCCTAAGAAAAGAGAAGAGAAAGAGAAGCGAACAGCTTCAAAGGAGACTCAAAAACCTCAGACAATCTTCATATTAATACTTACAGATTGTGAAGCAGAGTAGTTGTCTCTTCAAGTAGTTGACAGCACTTCAAGCTCTGCCCACCAAAGTGCTGAAAGTTTCGGGATTGCGTCGTCGGGTGATAATCCAGTGATTTCTCGTAATCTCTCCGTGACTTCCTTCATTATCGGTCTCTGTTTTGGGTCTGCCCTTATGCAGCTTTTGATCACTTCCCCTATACTCTCAATCTTCTCATCAAAACATTCCAGAGTTGGGTCTGCCATCTCTTTTAGAGTCTTTCCTCCCAAGAAATCGGCCAATCCAGTATCTATTGAGTCGCCTTTTTTAACCGACTCTGGGAGTTTTCCAGTCACTAATTCAAACAACAGACACCCAAAGCTGTAAACGTTGTCTTCCTGAGTTGTTACCGAGAAGCGTGTATCTATGAGTGCATTGGTGCTGCTTTCTGTCTCGGATGGACCTTTTAGGTATCCAAAATTGAAATCCGCAAGTTTTACTGCGTAGTCCTCTGTAAGTTGAATTGCTGATGAGAGTAGACTGCTGTGGATTATAGGTGGCTTAAGGCCATGCATATGGTCAAGACAATATGCTGTGCCCATTGCTATTCTTAGTCGCATTACCCAATCCAAGTGTTCTGATTCTTTATCTGCAACAAAAAATAGTATTTATTTTACCTACTGTGAAGAAAACGAGAAACCTACAGTGTAAGGACGACTCATATGACCAAAAATCTTTTATACTTACAGTGTAAATGTTCAAAGACTGTTCCATTTGATGCATATTCAAAGACCAAGATCCTAGTGAAAGGTTCATTTTCTTCACAGTAGCCAAGAAGGTTGACAAAATTCTTGTGATTTATCTTGGATAACATTTCGATCTGAGATTATCCAAAATAAAATAAAAAACAATTAAGGTGATAGGAAACAAAAGCCTTTAAAAATATAAGGGAACTGGTTGACCGCAAATACCTTCTTTCTGAACTGCATTTCTATGTTATTTGTCCATTCTTTGGCAGACGCAGTAGCAACAGAAGCCACAGCAATCTCAACCCCAGTCGATAGTGTCCCTTTGAACAATGTACCAATGGGGCAAGACCCAATGACATTGCTGAAATCTTCACAGGCAGCTTCGATCTCAGATCTTTTGAGTTTGGGGACACCTGAGAACCAAATCTCACATTGTTAATATTCAAGACAAAAGAAGATGGAGTTAACGGAGATAAGGAAGTTGATTTCTCGCATATATTGCACAACTAGGTTAAACCTCAATCTTTCAGACGTAACATATTGTATCAACGAGTAGAAAGGCAATTTACCAGTTATGAACACTTTCTGAAGTTGTCCGCTAAGACCAGTACGCCACGGGTTCACAGATTTCCCAGCCTTACTTTTGAAAAAAAAGACACCGGTAGCTAAAAGGATAAGAAACACAGCACCACCTACGCAGCCAGCCAATATAGGAACCGTGTTGTTTGAAGAAGACTTGGAGCTTCTCAAATTAGGAAAATTTGCAAGTGTCACAAACGGAGGTGGAGCAGAAGCATGTAGCGCAGGAGGACTCTTCCGTGGCGGAAAAGATGTTGAGGATCCACCAGCATAACGTTTCGGAGAAGGAACTGGAGGTTTAACTCTTGCCACAATGTGGTCGTTGTGAACTCTTGTCATATTGGAGTACGGATTAAAATAAAGGCCAAGTAGTTTCCTGTGAATACCAACAGCAGTCCTACAAAAGATAACAAAAGGTAAAACGAAATTGAATATAAAAAGAGTAAGAAATAGAAACTGTTATCTAAATAATATGGAAAAGATTATGCTACAGAGACATCAAATAAATTCAGCAATAATAGAACACAAAACACAGTGTCGGTCATCATGTTGTACCACCACTCAGAAATAGAATTAGCTCACCCAGTAAATCAAAAAAGTTATGGTATCAAAAGTCATAGATCTATAAAACACCAACTACATTGATGTTCATGCTCAACCAAAATTCATTTTCAAATCATGTTTGGAAAACTATTCATTCTACATTGAACAATCAACTTGCGGTATCAAAAATTTATCACACATTACATCTTAGCAAATTCAGAAAACCAAATTTACAGAAGTAAAATCACCTCATATCAAAGCGCAGACATTACAATGGAAGTTATAAAGCTAAAAATCACCAAAAGTTCTTATCCAAAACACTAAACACTAACTAAATCAAGCAGATGCATTCGAATTCAACAAAAACAAGAAATTATAAAGAAAATCGATAGCTGATACTTACAAATCCTCGGAATCTCTATCTGACCATAGATCTTTCGTCAAACATTTCAGAAAACCCACACCTGAGAGCCGAAATCGAAACAAAAATTATCAGAAACTTGATTCTCTTAATTAACAACCAAAAAGAGGAACAAAAACTGTGTATACCTTTATACTTGAATGAATAGCACGAACCGAAGCTCAAAATCACCAGAAGAAAAACGAGATAACGATTAAGAAGCCTTAATCGAACAGATTTCCAGTTCTTACTCATTGTGAGACTAAAATTAAACGAGAAGACGACAACTGGAAGCAGATGCTAAACCAGCAAGAAGTAAGAAAAAACACAGAAGCAGAGCGAATCGAGTCTCGATCTAATCTACTGTCACAGACAAGAAGAAGAAGAGCAAAAAATCAAAAAGTAAGCAAGAAGAGGAAGAGAGAGCTTGGAGCTAGAGTTCGCATGGCGGAGGAGAATAGAGAGAACAACATGACTTTTCAGCTGTGCATTTATTTTACTTAAAAAATAATTTTAATATTTTAAAGCGCGTGTCCCCGTGGTTTTTGGTCGATAATAAATTAAAGGATACAGAGTAAAAGCATAACTCCTTGTTGACAAAAAGAAAAGCAATAAATTATTATTTTCTTGCCATGAGAAACAAACAGTATCTATTTCTGTTTAAAGTATACTATTCAACTGTATAATAAAGAAATCAACATTTATCAGTAGATATTATTGAGAGTTTTCATAGAAAATCTAAATTGTAAGATTGAAATTAGAAAGAATGTGTGGACTTTGAAGATGCCTTGGCTAAAAGGATTCAAAAAGAAGAGGCCAATGCCACCGTCGAAAACGACTTTTGATGTTACCCTTCTTATGGAAATTGTTTGGCTTTCTCCACCATAATGTTTGTTTTCAGGACAACTGAAAAATAGTATTTTTTTTTTTGGTGACTAAATATTTTTGGATTCCATTACAGATTTTCGTGTGTACGCTGTATAAAATGTTAAGTATTTAGTGTTTGACTTATAAATTGATTTCTTTTAAACAATTTGATCGATGAAATGTAATTTATATTCAAATCTTAATTTTAATAATCAGAAACCATTTATTTGATCAATAAAATTGTGTTTTGGCAAGTGACATTTAATCCAGTGGCTGGTGGTAAGTCCACTAAAAGTCAGGCGCACATGCACCAGATATCAAGTCCCATCATCTATGTGATTTATGTAGAAATTTGGCTAATAGACTGGTCATTGTGGCCCAATATTAATATTATCGTTGAAAAAAAAAATTGTGTTTTGAGTGTCGTAATCTGTGAACAAAATTTTTTTGCTGCTAGGATTAGTTTTCCAGCAACAAGAAATTATGTAGAAATTGATAGAACTACACGAATCTATTTTTTTTTATCGTCACACTTTTTTTTTAAGTTTACGCTTTCTTTAATAGTATTATTGTTGAGTTTTTTTTTCCAGATACCTCACGTAAGATTTTTAAAACTTCGGGAAATCGAACTCCCCGGTTGTCACAAACACCGTTGAGCTAAAATCACTCGGTTATTGTCTAACTTTTTTCTTTTTTTTCTTTTTTGTAATAACCGAGTGGGATCCACATGCCACGTGGAATATAGAAATGAAATGATGTGTTGGATTATAGGAATGATTGAAGTGGAATGATTGTGTTGTGGTGATTGAGGATTAAAGAAAATGTGGAGGGAATTTTGAAGACTAATTCAACGTGGACGTTTTTTTTGTTATTGCTTAGCTGTTACTTTCTTCGTTTCCAATCCAACTCTTCTCCATGTGGCTTTTGTCATGGACGTAATGGGACTATGCCCCCATTTTTGTTTTCTATTATTTCTTTATTTGTTCTCCAAATTTTCCTTAAAATTTAAATATTATAGAGAACATAAGTGTTATGTGATTGTATCCATCCACGTTTTCTGATGTTTATCTAATAATTGAAAGAGAGCTTAAATGGTAAAAAATTAATATCTAAACTTAATAAAACTTTTTATTATAATTAATTAACAAAAATCTCAATTACAAAGTTTTCTTTTCACCTCTTATATTTACATCTATCATAATCACTCTCTTCTGAAAATTAATTTTGAAAGTTCTGAATAACATACGCTAACTGAAACTATGATGTCATGTAACTACTCACTTGCCATAGCTGAAAAAAACTACCCACTTCTGATAGCATATTTTTATAGTGTTTTTCAAATCCTATTACACTAGTGTGTTGATGTAGTATATAGGTGTCAATCCAACTGGGAATGTAGTTAACACTCAGAATACAGTAAACTATCCTAATTCAAGTCAATCAAAGTTTGGTTTATCTAACAACCTAAATCCTACTTAAAATAAAGATCAAATCAATCAGCAATAATAAAGAAATTAAAACGAATCAATAAGCAGCAATGTTGAAAACGATCAGATGCTAGAGCGTCTCAAAACAAGCTCCAGTTGATCAGAATAGAGCTAGTAATTAACGCACCAAAACAGAAGAGATCCTAACAATTCTAACCTCAAGAAGCCTAGAAAATCTAAATTTCACGCTGACCTTACTCACCCTCAAGAGCCCTAGGTAACTACTCAGAATTCATGAAATTAACGCTAAACACAAAATTCATATTAAATAGCATCAATAATACTCAAATGAATATTAAGATAAACACATAACGTAAATTGAATTGCATAAAACGAAAAACTCAAATCAAAGGTATTTGTTCTGAAATTACAAAGAGCTAAAATATGTCTGCTCACTCGAAAACAACAAAATCACTCAAAATAGAAAACTGGATAGCTCCCCCAAAACCATCCCCCACTCGAAGTATATAGATTACTTGGCACAAACAAAAGTACAATTCAGCCCAGTAAGAAAAAGCCCAATCTTAAGTGAGTCTTGAAGCCAATCTCGATCCAGACGCTGATCAGGTTCATGATCAGAAACCTTGCGTCTCAAGATACAAAACACTCGAATCCATTTCGAGCTTAGTAACTCGATATGTACTTGCGCTTCACCTGTTGTCTCCCAGCTCCAATCACACTTCGATTCTCACGTACAGCTCTCCTCCATCTCGAGTCTATCGTCACACCCCTATCTGTACTTGAGTTTAGGGTGAAGCTCCACTTCAGTAGTTGCGTCCAAGCTCATCATCCGGTCCCAATGCATCCACAGCTTCCAGAGTGCTCAAAGTGTGCTCTCCGAGTACCTATAACTCTTTTATGCAACATGTATGCAATTATACGCAATGCATGAAATATGAATCTAAAGACATCTAAAATAGCGCAAACACTGTAAATACGAATATAAAGTGTGCAAAACAATACCTCCAAATCATACTAAAATACACATATATCAACTCCCACAAACCTATTCTTTGCTTACCCTCAATCAAACAGACACGTACAAATTCAAAGAATAGGTCGCTTAACGAGGGTTCATAACCAAAGCAGGCTGATCAAATGCTAAACTCAATGTCCTGTTTTGATGTTCTAGGCTGCAATACTAAACAAGTCATACTCTGAAAACGTTAGCCATGCTAATTGCAATTCAATCTAAGTTAAAGCTCAACCTACAATTTCATTCAAACACAATATTCCTTTTAACATTCAATTCAATCCAAACCATGAATCAAGCTATGCATCTTGTGAGAACTCGTTTGGCAAAGGGTGGTCGAAGAGATTAAATTGATCTCTTCAATGTATTGGCTCATCAAATTTGCACAAGGATCACTCAGAATGGAATAAGCTTTAGCATAAAATAAAAGTGAGAACCAACAAATGCATACCAAGGTCTCATCTACCCAGTGCACCTAACTTGAGCTCAAATCTACTCATTCTAAAACCCAAAGTCCAATCTTAATTTTACCCTTTTAAACCAAGAAGGTTTTTCTCTCTTTCTTTCAGAAGCTTCTTTTGCATTGATGATCTAAGGAGAAGGATTTCTTAATTCAACTCTTCTAGCGGTTTTGGATCATAACTCATAACAGCTCTGGTTCTATTTTCACTTTAAAAACACAAGACACTTTAAGCTTTGTCTCTTTTTTCTTTCTTAGAACCCAATACAGAATTTTAATCTCCCAAAACCTTTACTAGAACATATATACATTTTGTGCCCTTTCTCCCCTTAGATTCTTTAACTTATGCCCTTATTCTTTTCTTCATTCCTTTCCCAATCATAGTAATCAAGTATCCATACCCGTAAACCACCTACGCCTAGTCTGATTCAAAAATCGTGAACCAGATACTACATGAAACCTTGTTCCTCTCGGCGCTCACCTAACACTTTATACCAAGATTAAACCGAAAATAAGCCTCACAGTCAAACAACAAGAAACACAGGGTTTGAAAGGAAGTAGGGGTCAAGGTGGGAGTCTACTCGAATTAACATGTTAGAAATAGATGGTGAAAGGAAATTCGAGTATTTTATGATCCACAAGTTTAAACTTAATGCACACACTTGATAATTAAGCATTCATTTTAAGTTATCACTTAGTAAGGAGTGGCGTCTAATCACAGCAAAATTCAGCAAAGTTATGAAACGCAGACCAAACATTCCTAGCATGGTGCAATTTTACATTTCGGACCAAAAAGCAAGCAGCAAACAACATTAACTCAGGGCAGTAAATTGAGCACAAAAACCAGCAGGCCTGCGAGGTGGAATCATCATTATCCCCAATACATAACTAGACTTGATCCTAAATAAGTACAAGCTACATGACACTTTATTTTTGTAAAAAACTTTTTTCTTTTCTATGTCTTACACGTATGCATGAAAATAGAAAGTAAGAACAAAGAAAACGTGATCAAATACTATCTAGAATCCTCCCCAAAACTTAAATCACACAGTCTCTTGTGTGTATAAAAGCGTGAAAGAGAATTCTAGATCAACAGACAATAAACAAGCATGCAATGGTATATACAAAAGAGTGTAGAATAGGTACCTTCGCCTAATGGTTTCCAAACAAAGTCCACCCGGCGGGATCCATATCCATACTGTCATCATGAGGTTGAGGCTCTTGTTGGTAGTATGAGAAGCTCGATGTACCCTCTAATGGATCCAAGAAGTTCATAGTCGGTTGTGCCAAAATGTCCTGTGGTTGAACTTCTGTACCGAAATGTTGTGGCTCAGTGCTTGGGCTTCTTCTTCTTCGGGTCTTAGTTGATGATCTCTTGCGAAATGGCAATTCTGCACTCGCCTCTAGTTGTGACTCCGAAGCGCCAGGAAGAGCATAGTTGTACACAGAAGTGTAAGGTTCCAACGAATGCCCAAAGTCTTCAGTCGAGTTTAGGTCGAAATGCGGGTTTTGAGGGAGTATTTGTGGCCACTCAAAATGTTGCACTGTTTCCTACTGCTCAATCTGTGGCATCGGTCGATGGGTGTGTGCTAATGCCCTGCGAGGTTGTTCTGATGATGATCGCCGATTAGATTACCGTGAGGTGGAAGCAGAGCGTCTGAAAGCTGGTGGAGTTGGTTCTCTGAGGTCTGGAGGAGTCAGACGCCTTTCTCGCCAAGAGCTGGAGCTGAACTTAAGCGAGTTAAACGAGTTGGTGAGGTTGTTGATCTGCTTAGTGTTCCATTTACACAATCTCTACGGAAGACCAATACGCTTGTGAGCAGCCTCTAACCCCTTGGACATTCTCTGCTCGTGATACTCATCAAAATAGTAGCACTCTAGCTCTCCTAGGTCTTCTTCAGCGGGTTCAGCTTCTCGTGTCGGTCTGCTTTGTTGAACTCGAGTTCCAGTAAGGGACTCCGCTGGAGGCAAGAACACAATATTCATTTCGAGTGTAAGCGCGGTATACTATGTGTTTGGGAGCAATATCCTCGAATTAGCTGCTGCACCTGTCGGCCTGAACTTGTACAACCAGATACCTCTACATGGCCCCTTCTTCAAAATCTTGTGCTGCACAAGATAAGCGATGTCAATAAATTCTGGAGCGATGGGTTTCGACTTAATAATCACACTACATGCTTCCAAAATTCTTGTGACAATCCCGCCAATACACATCGTCGCTTTTGCCTTGTCTTGGCATAATCGAGCCCACCTCTTATAGCTCACTGATTGCTTCATCAGTATTTTGGCGAACTCGTTGTTGCTTTTGTTGCCAGTGAAATGCATACCATAATCAATGCTGTTGAGTAAACTCTTCAACCCTTCATCGATCATCTTGAGCTCAGGTCGCCTAACATTTCCTGCTTCGTATCTGGCAAAACAGGTGAATGCAACCACCTTGTGGAAGTAATGAATAGTGGGATTCCTTATTTTTGTGCATTTGCTCTCTAAAGAATTATACATAGCAGGACCTGCTATCAATTTCCACAGAAAGTTTAGCTCTTCTCGATCAAAATTAGTATCGCGTCTGTCCGATGAGCACGGAGCAAAAAGTTGCTCGAACTCTAACGTGGAGAAAGAGCAGCTGATATCCTTGACAACGAAGTCTAGCATCCCAAAACCATCTCTGCGCTGCAACCTTTCTTCTTTAGAAGAATACTCGTTCAGCTCAACTGAGGCGAGAAACTATATTATTTCTGATTTGTAAGTGTTTCCTGGGTGACAAACAAACTGCGTCAACCCGCAATTTTCAAGCATCAGATCCACATCATTAGCGATGCCAAACTGCACTATCGTTTCCCTGTAGATGTATCTTGTGCCACCCACACTCATTACCCTGAAATCTTTGAGTGCGTCTTGGCAACTCACTGTCTGTGGCATGCTCTCCATAACCCAATCATCAATACCATCATCATTTTCTTCTGTGCTACTACCATCTCTCGTAGAAACATCTCCTTCCGGTTCTTCTCTGATGGCTTTGCCCTTACGTCTGGCGGCTCGACATTGTTCCACAAGATCTAGTGGCGAGTTGTCATCTTCAACGTCTATTGGGGACTACTTCACCATAGGTCGTGTTAACCTTCGTCTAAATGAACCTTCTCCTGATTTCCATATTCTGAGACTCAAACTGGTTTTGAGTGTAGCTTTGTTGTGCTGAGACGTAGCCGAGCCTAGCAGTGGCACGTGACAGCAGCGCGTGAAGGCGACGCGTGTGGGCGCATGAGGCTGTTAAAAGCAGCTTGTGGTCTCGTGTGCTAAGCTCGAAATGGTAGTGTTGATCGGTAGCGTACAAAGCTCGAAATCAACTTAGCATGAAGGGTGAACACGTTCTCGGCTTCAGGTAAATGGGAATACACAACTTCAACTAGGCGGTAGAGGAGACACTCGAAATCGTCTTTGCGTAGGAGGAGAAGCTTGAAATCAACTTGGTGTTGAAAGAGAACACTCGATTTCAAATTGGAGTTGAAGGGGAAGCTCGAAATCAACTTGTCTTTTGAAGAGACACTCGATTTGTTATGAGCAATGACAAGCAACACTCGATCTCGGCTAGGATTTGAAAGGCACACTCAAAATCGGCTTTGCGTAGGAGGAGAAGCTCGAAATCAACTTGGTGTTGGAAGAGACACTCGAAACCAACTTGTTGTTGAGTATAACACTCGATTTCAACTCGGTGTGGATGAAGACACACGCGATTTTGGCTTAGTGTGGAAGAAACACTCGAAACTGGCCTTGCATTGGAGGAGAAGCTCGAAATTGGCTTTGCATGAAAGAGGACACTCAATTAGAGCAATCTGCAAAGGGAAATTCACACGAATGAGCTTGAAAGAGAAGAAAATGAGGTCGAATTGAAGAAGCTTTTTTTCGTGCTTTTCATAAGAGAGAAGAAGACAAGAGTAATGAGAGAGATGGTTTGGTATGGAGCGTGACAGAGTTTTGCAGATTGTGTAGGAAAGGGGGAGACAATGTTGTGTGGTGTGCAGGTAAGATTTCCTCCCTGGTCCCACTCAAAATCAAATCGAGTCTTTTTTTTCTTTCTCAAGCATGGGACTGGTGCTCCTGATTCCTATATCAAAACAAAAATAATCATAGTGATAGAAAATAAAAGACTCAAAATACAGATAATCATAACTAACTATTCACAAGGATATCATGGGATTGCCTCCCAAGTGCGCTTGTTTAAAGTCACTGAGCTTGACTTTCACACCTTTCAGAGGTGAGTTGGTTCATCAAGAGAAATAGAGGTTCTCTCGGGAATGGTCTCATCAGCTCGGTATAGTTTAACCCGCTGGCCATTGACAGTAAAATCACTGCCATCTTTGTTGATCAGGATGATAGCTCCATAAGGTAAAACTGCCTTGACTCGGAATAGGCCAAACCATCTCGACTTCAGTTTCCCAGGGAAAAATTTAAGTCTAGAGTTGAACAGCAACACTTGATCACCAGGTGTGATCTCCTTTAGTGTAATCTTCTTGTCGTGGAAAGCTTTAGTCCTTTCCTTGTACACTTTCGAGCTCTCATAAGCCTCAAGTCAGTTATCTTCTAACTCATGTAGATTCAAAAGTCTTTTCCCCTGAGCAGTCTTGAGATCAAAGTTAATGAACCGCGTAGCCCACAGTGCTTTGTACTCTATCTCAACTGGTAGATGACATGATTTTCCATACAACAGCTCGAATGGAGTTCTTCTAATTGGAGTCTTGAACGTTGTCCTGTATGTCCACAGTGTGTCATCTAACTTTACTGCCCTATCTCGCTTTGACACTCCTAGAACTCAAGCTAGAATAGCCTTGATCTGCTTGTTTGACACTTCCACCTGACCACTGGTTTGTTGATGATAAGGCGTTGCTACTTTATGCTTAACTCCATTTTTCTTCAGCAGAATTTCAAACTCCTTATTGATGAAGTGTGAGTCTCCATCGCTGATCACACATCAAGGCACTCCAAATCGAGGGTAAATGATGCTCTAGAATAGCTTGATGACGACTTTAGCATCATTTATTGGACTAGCTACAACTTCCACCCACTTTGAGACGTAGTCTACTGTAACTAGAATATAGCGATTTCCATGAGACGGTGGGTTGAACGGGCCCATAAAATCAATTCTCCAATAGTCAAATACTTCAACTTCCAGAATCGGGTTCTGTGGCATTTCATTTTTCCTGCTGGTATTACCCATTATCTGACACGGATCACACTTGGATATGAAATCCTGAGTATCCTTGAACACAGTAGGCCACCATAACCCTGATTGCAAAATTTTCTGAACAGTCTTGAATGTAGCAAAATGTTCACCGTACGCTGACCCATGACAATGTTCCAGAACTCCCTGAACTTCTTCCTCTGCTATGCACCTCCTGAATAACCTAACTACTCCCTTCTTATATAGGTATGGCTCATCCCAGAAGTAGTGATTGACATCCTTGAAAAATTCTTCCTTTGTTACGTATCTAAACATCTAGGCACTTCACCTACAACCAATTAGTTGACCAAATCTGCATACCAAGGTAGATTAGAACCAGCAAGCCTCTTGCCAATCTGAAAACAACGTTCTTCTGCTCCTACAGTCATGAGTTTCTCTTCTGGCATTGAATCATCAATAGGGATCGAGTCTTCAATCATCATACATAACAGATGATCTACCACTCCATTCTCTACTATGGGTTTGTCCACTATCTCCACGTCAAACTCTTGCAACAACAGTATCCATCTCAGTAATCTCGGCTTAGCATCCTTTTTCCTCATCAAATACTTCAATGATGCGTGGTCTGTATTGACTATCACTTTAGACCCCACCAGATATGATATGAACTTCTTGAATACAAACACCACAGCAAGAAGCTCTTTCTCTGTGGTTGCATACTTGATTTGGGCATCATCAAGAGTCATGTTGGCGTAGTAAATCACATTCAACTTCTTGTCCTTTTTCTGCCCCAGGACTGCTCCAATAGCATAGTAACTTGCATCGCACATTATCTCGAATGGAAGAGTCTAGTCTGGAGCTTGGACTATTAGAGCAGAGATCAATGTTTCTTTGATCTTCAGAAATGCTTCGAGACACTCAGGACTGCAATTAAACTCGACCTCTTTGCACAGTAGGCTTGTTAGGGGCCTTGCAATTTTGGAGAAGTCCTTGATGAATCTTCTGTAAAACCCAGCGTGACCCAGAAAGCTTCGAATTTCCTTCACTGTCTTGGGAGGTTGCAGCTGAGTCATGATCTCAATCTTTGCCTTATCCACTTTGATACCCTTTTCAGACACTCTGTGACCCAAAACTATCCCTTCTTGAACCATAAAGTGACACTTTTCCCAGTTGAGCACAAGGTTGGTTTCCACGCACCTGCAAAGCACCCTGCAGAAATTCGACAAACAGGAGGAGTAGGAAGAACCATAGACAGAAAAATCTTCCATGAATACTTCAACTACATCCTTGATCAAATTTGAGAAAATAGAAGTCATACAGCGTTGAAAAGTAGCATGAGCATTGCACAAACCAAATAGCATGCGCTTGTAAGGAAAAGTGCCATAAGGGCAGGTAAAAATAGTCTTTTCCTGATCATCCGGGTGTATTGGGATCTAAAAAGAACCCGCTATACCCGTCAAGGAAGCAGTAATACTTTTTACCGGACAATCGTTCAACCATCTGATCAATAAACGGTAAAGGGAAATGATCTTTCCTAGTAGAGAAGTTCAACCTCATATAGTCAATACACATCCTATGCTCCGTTATTGTTTTAGTTGGGATTAGTTCATTCTTTTCATTTTTAATCACAGTGATACCCCCTTTCTTAGGAACACAATGCACATGCGACACCCACTTACTATCAGAAATTTGATAAATAACATCAGCGTCTAACAACTTAAGTATCTCCTTTTTCACAACTTCTTTTAGATTCAGATTCAATCTCCTCTGGGGTTCTACACTAGAATGAGATTCATCTTCTAAGTGTATTCTATGCATACAAAAGCTTGGAGATATACCTCTAATGTCCTTAAGTGTATACCCTATGGCTTTTCTAAAGCGTCTAAGCTCAGTCAACAGCGTGTTCAAGTCTTCATCACTCAAAGCATTATTTATAATTATAGGGTAGGTAGAATTGGAGCCCAAAAAAGCGTACCTTAGCCCTGCCGGAAGTGGTTTTAGTTCCACTTTGGGTGCTTGCAGTTCAGACCAGTCATAAGTGACTGCAGATATAGCGCATTCGAGTGCATGTAGTTTGAGTCTTGGAATTGAATCTGGTGCTGATACACTCGAGTTCAGACTCTCTGTTTTATCTTCAGAACATGTTTCATCCAGTTCTTCAAAAACCACTAAACTTATGACTGGCTTGTGAGAATCCAGAAGCTTCCCATAGTACTCAGCTTATGCACTCAAGTTCCCCTCAGCAGCTGGCTTAGTCAATGCAACTTGTAGTTGGTCTTCAGTTGCCAACTCCTCTAAAATCTCATCAGCCAATTCGTCCATTTCTTGAACTGAGAATACATGACCCTCAATTGTTGGTTTCTTAATCGCATCATTGATGTTGAATTTCATTTTGAGATCTGGACCAAGATTTAGCTCGATAACGCCATTCTTGACATCAATTAGCGCACCTGCTGTGGCTAAGAAAGGTTTTCCAAACAGCAGGGGGTCTTTAGGCTCTTCTTCTATTTCCAGAACGACGAAGTTGTTAGTATCTCAACTCCTCCCACCTTCATAGGAAGGTTTTCTAAAATACCATGCGGGATTCTCACTGACCTATCTGCTAGAACCAACGAGATCTTGCAAGGTTTGTAGTCGACAAAACCTAACCTTGTTATAACTGAAAGAGGCATAAGGCTGATTGAGGCGCCAAGATCACAGAGACACTTGCTGAACGACAGAAGTCCAAGCGAGCAGGGAATTATGAAGGTTCCAGGATCACCAAGCTTTTTCAGCTTCCTCTGGATTATAGCACTCATGTCATGCGTCAACACTACCATTCCCTCAACTTCTTAAGTATTCTCCTTAACCGCTTCTTTCAGAAATTTTTGTAAAGAGGTATCAGCATGAACGCATCTAATATAGGAATCTTCACCTCGATGTCCTTCATCTGCTCGTCAAAAAGTGCTTTATACTTCTCCATCAAATCCTTCTTGAGCCTTTGAGGGAAAGGCAGTTGGGGTTTGTAGGGTGGTGGAATAAAAGGTTTGCTCTTCTGTTGAACCGCTGCACGTGGTTGTGTATTACAGACACTGGGTTTTGGTTCAACATGATCCGACGTATCTGACTTAGCTTCAGGCGTGGAATCTTTAGCAGACTGTGGCTTAGGAGCAGCTCCAGCTCGAGTTTCCTGTTCGAGTGTCTTGTCTGCAGTGGAAATTGTCGTCTGACAAGCGATATGAGAATCCTCCCCCTCCTGAACCTTACTGTCCTCAGTATCCTTGGAATCCTCTGCTCGAATTAGCAGCTCGCGTCCACTTTGCAGAGTGATAGCGTTGGCATGATACTCTTTCGGATTGGGAACTACTTTCCTTGGAAGTTGCCCTGTCATTTTCACAGAAGAAGATGATGTTTCCTGACTCTCCACATACTTAAGTCTTGCATTCAGTGTCTCAAACTTGCAGTTGAGATCATTGTGAGAGGCGTCAATCTTGGAATGTACCTCAATACTTCTGGTTGATTTCAGTAGCTGACGCTTTCTGCCCTTTAAGTATTTGTTGCAGGAAAGTCAGAACTTCAGGTGGTTGTGTTGCAGTTGCTGGAGCTTGCGCTTCATACCCAGGAGGCACGGTCGGAGTTTGCGGGTAACTCTGCTGATATGGCTGCTTAGGGGCAAAAGGTTTGGAGTGAACATTCTGGGGTTTAGGTGGGTAGACCTGGTCTTGAGGATTTGCTACGTTGGTACTCTGATATGAGAGGTTGGGGTGTTGCTTGTAGTTGTTCTACTCCTTGTAACCACCACCTTGATTCTAGAGATAACTAATCTCCGCAACCTGATCATCCTCCTCGTCTTGAAGATGTTCATCACTAGTCATAAAGTGAACTTGTTTCTATTGCACCGGTAGCAGCTTGTCAATTTTCTCGTTCAGGGTCTTCAGCTCCTTCCTACTGACTGTGTCTGTATCCACTGTACCACGGATGGTCCTATCGTATTCCTCATTATACTGGCCATCTGAATGTGCCATATTCTCAACTAACTCCCAACCTTCTTCCACATCCTTGTTTAGGAAATTTATTGTGCTGGCAATATCCAGGAGCCTTCGGATGTTAGGATGAACACCTCTGTAAAGGTTGTTAAGCAACGTTTCTGGAGCGTAACCATGATGGGGGCACTGTTTTTGATAAGTTTTGTAGCGCTCCCATGTTTCAACAAAAGTTTCATGGTTCTGCTGGGTGAAGCTCGATATAGCACTCCTGAGCTTTGCAGTGCGAGAGTTCGAGAAGAACTTGCTCTGAAAAGCAGTTTTGCAGTCAGACCAAGAAGTAATAGATCCTTGTGGTAGATGTTTCTCCCAAATGCGGGCTTTATCTCCGAGTGAGAATGGAAACAACCGAAGTTTGAATGCATCCTCACTGACACCATTAAGCCTTTGCAGACCACAAATGCACTCGAACTCGTCCAAGTGATCAAGAGGATCTTCAGAGGGTGGTCCATGAAACAGACTGTTCTGGATTATGGAGATGAGACTGTTCTTGATCTCGAAGTTGTTGTTCGAAATAGCTGGAGGCATGATTCCATGTCTCTGTGTATGAGTGCTTGGTGCATCTCCAGCTCCAATTATTCGAGGCCTCCTCTGTCGAGGTCCATCAACAGGAGGTGGGTCTGTA